>JAQFYP010001178.1:0-16802 GCA_034694865.1 Bilobella braunerae | reverse complement strand
ATTTTTGGTTTGCCTAGATTTTTGTTGCCTAGATTATTATTGCCTAGATTATTGTTGCCTAGATTATTGAGCCTAGACTATGGCATGGAACCGATACAAATGCGTATTTTATTTTTAAAGGACCAAATTGTTGTACTTACATTTGTTTGACGTATCGATAATATGAGGTGGAGACTAATTTGAAACTTAATTGTTTCGCATTAACGTATTTAAATACGAAATTCAATTAAAATATTATGTTATGTAAAACCCTCTATGCGTAGTTCAACTAAACTTTAATAGTACGTAGATCTTGACCAAACAGTTGGGCTTGATGCAAAAATGGGCAGGAACGGGTTCAATTCCTAGTTCCAGAAAAAATGTTAAATTTTTTTAAATATTGAAAACTGGACAAGCCCATTTTCAGACATGCACCTGGAAATTTTCCAAATTTTCAAATCTAGCCTTCTCCCATGATTATATTTCGTTTTCGGCGATAACGCACTACATACAAAATGGTTTCCTTAATCGTCTATCTATAGCAAAACGGGTTTGTTTGGCTTGTTTGAAATGAATAGAACACTATGCTAAAACAATGTTTGTTTTTGGTAGCCGATTTTCCTGTCCACCCCTCTTGTTCACATTGCTTGTTCATGAAACGCTAGGGACTAGTTGTAAGACATCATTTTCATGGAGCCTAAAGAGCCCCGAAACGAAGCGCTGCAAATGCTAGATTTGCAACAGGGGATGACGTCGTGGGCGAAGCGAGGTGCGCATGCTACGATTGTTACGAACAATGGCGCATGCGCAGACGTGGACGAGTACACAAACAACATTCTATTTTTTCTGGAAAATGGTGGTAGAATTTGAAAGTTAATCAATTGCTAATCCGCCCTTTGAATTCATTAGAGAGTTTCCGCTACAATCCAAAATTATTCTTCAAGTTTATCAAATTGTTTACGTTGAACATGGAGAATGTTCGGGGTACGAAAATAAAATAACAATTTTTTTTCCATCAACAACCTAGATGAGATCAACTAGAGCTCGGTCATCAACCAGCTATAGCAAAAAGTGGGCAGAATTTAAGAGGATTACCCCGTTTACAAAATTTACAAAATCTATACGATGTCAACTTTAGCCGTTTCAGTTGAGCGTTTCCAGTCTAACTAATTCAAATAACTTGATGAAAATAATAGATGTTTAAGCTGATGATGTAAATAATAGATGTTTAGGATTAAACGTCGAAAAAAATTTTTTTGTACATGATTGCTTGTTTTTGTTCAAAAAATGTTTTTATTTTTAAGCTTTTTAGTTGCACATGGAGAAAGTACGATGTTTGAAAACGAAATATCCATTCTCCCTTCAACATCGCTGAGGTCAATTAGAGGTCATTAAACCTGAAAAAAGGTTATTTCAAATTTTCGGCCTTGAAAGCTCCATTGGTGAGAGTACAAGAGAAAGGTCGAAAAATGATCTTGGGAAACGAAACACGTTTTAATTGATGAACTTTCTCCTACACTTTCACCTCGACCTTTTAAACTTTGGCTCAACTTGTCCCCGCCGACGGCTGCCCGCTCCGGTGGATACAAATGCGCATTTGATTTTTATTGTTAAGGAACTAAATTGTTGTTCTTACATTTGTTCGACGTGTCAATAATATTAGGTGGAGAATAATTTGAAACTTAATTGCTTCGCATTGACGTAATTATATACAAAATTCCATCAAAATAAAGACAACAACATTTTACGACATGCGCCTTGTAAGTTTCGGATCAATTCCAGGAGACCCCTATGTTTATAATTTGTTTCGGCAGCAGTCTAGTGGTTAGTACATTGCACTCTCCACACTGCACTCGTGGGTTCGAATCCCACGGAAGCCTCCGTGCTCATGTGTGTTGTTTTTCTATTGGGTTTTTCCACATACCTCCGCCCGAATTGACCTGAGGACCTTGACAATTCAATGCCACAATGTCCACTTCCTGTTGCACAAACCTATTCAAATTAACCAATGTTTATAAATGCTCCAATGCTATTTTTATTAATTAACTTTAGTTTTAAGTTTTAATGGTTTACTTTCAATTAGGTTAATTTAAAACAAAATTAAAACCTAATCTGTTTAACATAAAGATAGGCAAAATTATAGAATTTTACGCCGTTTAAAAAAATTAAAATAAATAATATAAATTCTTCGGCATCCACGTTATTAGACAGTTTTTTTAACAATTATTCAAGCCTCAGAATACGCTTGATCTAATTGAACACTTTTTTTTCTTAAGTTAAAGAATGCTCGGTACTTTTTAAACGCTTTTAATTGCAGGAAACGGAATCGCGTCACACCACGGAACTGCTATGCAATGAATGCAATCTATGAATTTGAGCCTGATTTTTAATTTTCAGCAGCATCAGCAGATCGGATGTTTCGTTCGAGACACAAATTGGTGGGGTCAAGCCCCGTTTGTCTTCCCAGAGACCCTTAACTTTTTTTTAATAATTTTAAGGGCTCTTGGACGCCTCTGCGTAAGGCGTCCAGGAGTCACTGACTACGCTTCTTCGTCTTTATTTATGGCATGATTGTCCTAATTTATATTATCCAAAGTTCCTTCATATAAATTAGAGTAGTTCTCAAAAAGGGATTTGTAAGAGACTTAGCACTCGATTTCGAAAAAAAAATCAAAATTATACTATCGAAGGACGAAATTAGAATAGTTCTAATAAGAAAAAAACCATTAAAAAAAGATTTAGGATTTATAAATTTATTTCAATGATTTTTGTTATGCTTACGCATGGCGTCGTATAGAACGCACTACACACAAAATGGTTCCTTTAATCGTCCATCGATGGCAGAAAGGGCTTGTTTGGCTTGTGTTCAAATGTATAAAGCACTATGCTAAACTATTTTTGTTTTTGGTAGCCGATTTCTTTATTCATTCCTCTTGTTCACAGTGCTTGTTTATAAACGCTCGGTACTAATTGTAAGGCTTCATTTTCAGGGAGTCTAAAGAGCGCAGAAACGGAGTGCAGCAAATGCGACCAGATTTGCAACAGAGGAGATGACGCCGTAGGCAAAGCGACGTGCGCATCGAAGTTCGAACTAGTCAACGACGCAGACGTGGACAAATGCTCAAACAGCATTGTATTTTTTCTTGAATATGGTGATAGGTGAGGAAAGCTAGTCGATTGCTAATCCTCCATTTCAATTTATTATCACAATCGGTTTGAAAGAAAAATTTGTCGGATTTCAAAATGGTAGAAGCTTTTGGTGTTCGTAGCAACTCACAACTCAGAACAAGGAAAAGCTGTTTTTGAGCAAAAATTGTTCAAAAATTGTTAAATTGTTCACAATTCAAAACTTAATTCTAAAGTACCTAATTAGTAGAAACAAACTCACAAAGTGTTCCGCAAAAGATGATGTCTGCTCCGGTTGACAGCTAAAAGGTGAATGACAGGAATTAGAACATCATCATAAAAGTAAAGAAAAAACGTAAAAAAAACAATAAAATTTTGAAATTATAACTTTTTAAAACAATATTCAAAATTCAAAAACTTAAAAAGAGGTTGACTGCTGCAAGGCAAATGACAGTGAATTAAACACATAAAAGGTCAAAGCAAAATTAAAAATTAAAATTCAAGCCCAGTGTTTTTATTTCATTTGCTTTATTTAAAATCCGGGTATCTGTATATGCTCAAATTTTCTTTTGAAAAGCGTTTTTTAAACCAACTTCTACGTTGCATTTTTTAATTTTTGAAATGTTATGTCCGCAGTTGAGTGGCGGAACCTAGTGGCGTGATTGTGTGGGTATATTGTGTTTATATGTGATATGTGTGGGTGATTGTAAAGGTGTTATTAGCTCAATTACAAGACAAGTCTGACAACATCGACAGTCGACGGATAGCATAGGCATATGTTCCATTGTGAGGCTTTTTAAGAAACCTTTTATTTAAAAGTTTTGTATTTAAAACTTAAAACAATTACTAACTTTTGAAAACCGCATTTCCAAAACTGTTTTTAGTTTAAATTTTTAAATGTTACAAACACTCACAAGACCAGACCCCAGCCCTTAAATCCACGGGACATTTATCCTAACATTATGACATTATTAAATCATTATAATTAAAGAGACTCCCTTCTCATGCTCAATTAGTCAATTTGAACTTCCCACCCGTGAGATCACTAAAGATGAAACAATGCAGGAGCAGCGATTTTAAAAAGCTTTTCTTTTTAGAACAAAACCACATGAAGAACCACAAAAGAAACGAAATTTACAGAATCGTGAGGATAGATCATTGAAAATCGAGAACTTAAGCAGTCAGAGATCCCATAAATATTTTTTTTTAAGTTTAAAACTAAAATATGAAAAAACTCAAAACTTTAAAAACAATTTTTTTTAAATTTCAAGGAGCCCAAAATTGTATAGTAGCAATAACAATTTTATCTTTGCACATTTTGCAAGGAAAAAGAAGAGCTTCACGTTAGAATGCAAGTTTTCAACATGTGCATACAAATGATCGACGTGGATTTTTTTAATTTGTGTTTTTAAAGCACGATGGAACTTGAGGCTTTCACATTGTGAAGCTAACTTGAGGCTAAAATTTGTTGTTGAAGGGTTATTGAGTCAGCGAGACTAGGAGAAGTTACGACTCTTAGGTTGCCCTCTTGAATTTAAGTGGAATGTGCGACTCATGGAATAATAATGAATTAATCGAAAGCCCTTCCAAAACGAACCCTTGATTCAAATTCAAGTGTGGAGAACCACTAAAATTGAATTTAAGTTGTGTTTCATTCATATTCAATTAGCCTTTATTTCAATTACTACCTGTTAATTTTGCTTTAGTTGAACAACTAAAGCGCCATAAAAAAAAGTTTAGTAAAAATACAGGAACTTTCTAAACTGTGTTCGTCCTATTTTCCATCCTACTCGCATGAAATCAAACATAATTAGACAACATTAAAGTTGTGCACATTTTGTTCGTAATGTAATTAAACTGGTAATAGTTATTGTATTTTTTTAAATAATTTTTCGTTAATAATTAGTTAATAATTAGTATTACTCGGTGAAATTTTTTGACGTAAACTTATCTAAGGTCGTTCAAAGGGTAAAACTGCTGATGATGCAACAATTTTGAATTTGCCATACTTGAAATTGAAATCGATTGTATTTTACTCTTAAAACACTCTTTAATACTTTTAAACACTCGGAACTCCCTAGCCTAAAAGTGGATTTAGGAAAGAGGTATTTTTTTTTTGCAAAATTGTTTGAAAATTGAATTTAAAAATAAATCTAAAACAAGATAATAGATAATTCAAGCAGCAAAACTGTTAACCAATACTTGACGATCCCATAAAACGACAGCGTGTTGTATGGCGTTTAAGTTAAATTTAAAACACTTCGAAAAGACTTCATTTAAAGAAAAAGTTTTTTTCTTAATTTATAAAAAAAATTTAATTTTTATAATTATAAATTAATTTTTCTTAATTTTTCTAACTGAATAAATACTATCTCAAAAATAAGTTTCTGATATTGTATTTGTCCAAGAGAAGTCAGGCTTTCACTTTCGATTTCTTCTGTACTAAAAACCTCCTTTGCACAAATGACGAAATAATCTTTTAAATTCTCATTGAAAACGAAGTAGGTTAGTTTAGGCTATGGTGTAGGAGGAAAGTACCATATGAGTCAGTTTTTACAAGTTTGAGGCCGGGCGACAGCGGATTCTAAACTAGTGTTTCTACTTGCTGGAGTGCTTTTTCGTTATTGGCCAAATTGGCCAATCAGAGTCGTGCTTCAATAACTAGGGCATTTCTTCACAAAACTAGATTAAAAATATCACACGGTGTTATAAATTCTTAATAGAAAATTTTGTTTTAGAAACTATACTCGTAGTGTAACAACATTTTTTTTTTAATTTACAAATGTGAATTACTCAATAGTAGTAGAAGCAGCAATTCAGTTGGAGAATATCAAAAAAATTCTACAGCCCGTCAAAAAACTTTTTCTAAAGTGTCGTTGATGCCCTCTTAATTTTTTTTAAGATTAAGAATGTTTTTATTACATTTTGAAGAGCAAAATTGCTTAAAGTTTTAATAGAAAATTAAAATTTACCAGCGAAAGAACATAAACATACAATTCTAAATTTTCAAGTAAAATGCAGTTAAAGAAAAAATATTAAGGTAACCTTAAGTTGTACAAAAACAATTTAAATAGAAAGCTTTAAAACTTTGTTCAGAACAAGGCAATTAGCTGGGAAATTTAGAACAAAATTTAGAAAAGTTGTGTAGCGCAGAAATTTTTAAGTAGAAGAAGAAACTACAGTCTACTAATAAGCTTGCAACTTACTGCATAAAAGAAAACAACAAACTACTAATAAGTTAACATACTAGGTTCTATCTTTTTAGGATTCCTAAATTTTGAGCAAATGTTGGAACACTCTTTTTAGAACATGTTTTGGAAAAATTCAAAATTTGAAACGCAGGGCTTGTGTTTAGCGGTTAACAGGGTAAAACCGTTTGGACTTGAACAAAACGTGATTATAAACGTGTTCAAACAAGTGAGGCTGCATAAAATTTTTTACATTTCACACAAATGTGACGTTGACCAACTTGCATAATAATAAGTAGTTAGTCATCAGTGTAAAAACACGGTTTTTCTATAAATCTTACTAGACCTAAAAACTTGCAAAATACCGTGAGATTCAACATTGCCGTTCACGGTAAACAACTATGGGACACCCTTTCAAGACTTTTGTCTTTTGTTTCGCTTCAAGGCCAAAAACTATTTTGAACATTAGAAATAAAACAAAAATTTAACATAGAGTTATCACTTGGTCTTCCTCTGCACGATGATTTAGAACGAGCTTGTTTAGCTAGTTTCCAATATTTGGAAAACTCTTTTTTTCTGCTCGTTTCCGTTTTCTGCACTACTAGCGTTACTAACAGTAACATTAACAAATTGTCCACGTCACTTACTAAAGTCCTCATGTGCACCGATCGCTTTATTTAATTCGTGTAAATAATTAAGTTAACGAGGATTAACTTTTAATTTGTTACCCATTTCATGAATACTTCAAAATTTAAGAAACCGCGAAACACTTGCTAAAGACACTGTATTTCTAACTTGTTGAATTTTTTTTTATATGCAAATGGTAGAGAGTCAGTTGATATGGTTGACCTAGGTGGACTGCTTCCGGTTCAAAGCTCAGCGACAATTAAGTTCATTCCGCGTAATGGAAAATTTTTTACCATTTTGAAACTAATAATGCCAAATATGGTTGATATTGGTGGGTTCCTTTAGGGTCAGATGTCAATAACAATTGAATATATATTTAAAAAATCTATTAGGCTATAGCAGTCAAGTTTTAGGTACGGGTAAGTAAGTTAGAGTTTTGGCACTTTCTGTAGAATCCAATTGTTGTAGATGTTTGGACGGTTTTAAGAAACAGCGTCACTACGAACCCCAATACAACGCAACATTGGCCAAATTGTTTTGCATTTCAAGTGCTCTAGAAAAAGTTGTTATACTAGCGCCAACCGAAACTATTGAGTCGTTGATTGCAAAGAATGAGCTAATGAAGTTGCAAAAATTCAATGAAAAGGAGACAACATTTCTTAAAAGCAAGGAAACTGTACAAATGCATGTGGTAGGATTTGTGTTTGCTCGAAATAGGTATCACAAGCAATTGTACACTCGCCTACAGCAAGTACTGTTTGCCGGAATATTTAACGTGTGGGACAAAGTAATACATGAGTAAAGGCAAAAGCGTAAAATTGATGACGCTGGGCGAGCGCAACTGATGAGTTTGGGCAATAATATTTTGTCGTGTTTTTATATTTATGCCGTTTGTACTGTTTTCAATATTCTATTACTATTTGGAGAAAACTACCAAGTGTATTAGTTTAAGCTAATGATATTATATTCAAAAGTTACAAGTATTTTAGTTATACTCAAATGGCCTATGTTTGGGCCATCTAACAAGCCCAATGGTATACGGAACCAAACTTGGTAAAAATTTGGAAGGATGTGTTAGCTAAGACTGACCGTTGACGAAGAAGGACCTCTCTCCACCGTCGTTCTGTGCCTCAATTCACTTCAACTAAGTTACTGTACTGAGTGTTCAGAACAACAGTATTTCTTCTTCTGTTAAAATAAACAGTGGCCTAAGGCCCTTAGTACAGTGACCTTTGACCTCGGGATCCCGTGACCTCAATCTTTCGGAGCCTTAAGTGCGTCTCATCAAAAGGTAGGCTCACTCTGTTCTCACTTGGAAGGGATCAACCTCCTTGTGGTAGGCAATCTTCCCGGTGCCCTTTTGTCCCTTTCCAGGTCACATGCCCCTTGACCCCTGACCTCACACGAAACCCTACACCCCGCATACTTTTATAGGTAGGTGTAACTTACTTGAAAGTTGAGAGTCCCCATCCACCAGTTGCACCACCACGGTGCTTCGATGTCGATGGTATGTGCAACCCCAATGCATAGGGTCAAAGGTCATGAGAAGGTGCGTGTGTGATAATGCATAGACACCTAGCAGGTAGGAAGCTGTGAGGCAGGTGCGTATTAAGGGCTAAAGCCAATGTAGTTAGCAATAAGAGCATAGTTACGTCGCTGGAGAACGTACCGTGGATTAAAAAAGAAAACGAAAAAAATAATAAAATATCATAAAAGTAATAAATAATTCTAATAAATTAAAGCATTCAATGTTTTCAGTTCAACGCGAAAATACAATATAAAAAGTTATCTTGACAATCAAAAGCAAATAAATGCAATTCGCACTGCAAAATTGTTGAGGAAATAGAAACCATACCTAATAATAGTAACCGAGCATTTTTAATGCAAGCAATTACCTTTGAATTGAAATCTTTCAGGCTCTTAGTCAACCAAAATATTGGGTGGCGTTGCCTCAGAACTTTTCTAAAAGTCTAACATTTTTTTTCTTTTCTAACATTTTTTAAACTGAAATTCATTAAATAGGAATTGGAGTACTGCGCCGCGCAAACAATCCTTACCACGCTGACGCATAGCAGAAGGAATGCAACAGCTCTATTTAGCAATTGAGCGATTTTTTATCAAGCGTACAACCCTATTTGATCTGCTAAGTATTCGCACTATAAAAATTCTCTTGCTTTTTAGGCGTCATTGAAATAGTAATTTTTGAACAAAATGCTCCAAAACTTTCACTTCCATATAACAAATTTACCAAACTAAGAAACCCCTCTGTACAAATGACTTTTTTTTTTAATTCTCGAAAAAATGACGTAGTATCGCTTTGTCACGCAGGATTTTGTGAAATAGGAGGAATGTAAATGTACCATGTGAGGCGGACTATACGCTGTGTGCGTTTCTATTAGCTGGAATTTGTTTTCGTAATAGGCCAATTCGAGTGGTACTTCACAACATGGGCAGTTCTTCACATTTTACATGATTTACAGTTTTGAAAATCGTGATTTCGTAAACCGGAAGTGAGTAATTCGAAGGCATTTAACTTAACACTCAGGATCACATCCGGATAGAAAGTTTTTAAGCAAGTCGCTTTGAACAATTTCTGACAAATTGACATTGAAATTAACAAAGTGACAACCATCACAGAAAAACAACTGATATTTGTGTGTTGCTAGCTTTTCGCCTGCCAGAATTGCAGTTGGCGTTGCCTTAGAACATGGTTTTTAATTTTTAGAATTAAAATTAAAAGTCGGCGCATATGTTAAGGACACTTACGCATTTGACCGTTTTATATAAAGCGCACAACCCTACTCGACAAAAAGGGTCTAGTTGCCAACGTGGTTAAGTTTTCAATATTTTTCCTCCGGCAACCAAAGATCGAGACCCGGCTTCTCTACCTGGTCAAAATTCGTCGATTTAGGCCTGAGCGGTGTGGGTTGTGATACCTCCTCCATTAAAATAGATGCAGCTCTATTCGACCTGCACCTTATTCGTACTTGCAACGTAGAAATTCGTTTTCTTTTTGTAACTAGTAATTCTCACCCGTTGCGCATGTTGCAAAATGGTTCAATTATCTACATCAGTATTTAGATCACTAATTATATTAACCGAATCGCAATTAAGTCAAACAGTGGTTAAGGTAGGATAATAATTAAAATTCCAGTTAAGTTAGACATTTGTTAAAACATAAATAATTAAAATTCCACTCTAATATAAACTTTGTCAAGCATTTGAATTATAAACAAAGTATAAGTATAAACAAAGAGAGCTCAATTTGTATAATTCTACAATACAACTATTTCAATAATTATAGAAACCAATTTGAATCCCAGTGTTTTACAATCATCAAAATGGTTAACTTAAAATTAAAAACACAAAGCCAATACATAATACAAAAAAATACAAAATAAAATCAAACGTATTAAAGAAAATTTAAAGTGACAAAAACACTGTATACAGTGAATTGTTCTTTAAATTTGGGTTAACGAGGTTTACAAGTTCGGTTAGCTGGGTTAACTGGTCAAGTCACATGGGTTGACGATTTAGGCCAACAAACTAGGTTAACACATGAATGTGATCGTTTAAGTTTTAGGTGAACGGTAAACTTTAAAGTTACTAGAACTTGGATTTCCGAATTGACAAGTATTTTTGAAAGTCTTTGTCACATACGGACGATGCTGGTGAATGCACAGGGAGGCTTGTTTGCTTTTGGAGAGAGACATTTTTGAAAATTGTTTGAAAATTTCCCTGACCCACAAAAGGACACTTTAACTGGTATTCTTAAGATTCTTTTTTGTTGAGCTGAACTAAGGTAGGAATTGTACCTCAACCTAACTCGATCAATTAACTGTCACTATTTTCAAGCTCAAGTACAATTTTCTGTGAGCCATACAAAGGACACATTTAATTGGGAAGATGCAATTGGGAAATTATGATTTAGTGTGGTTGAGCAGAACCAATCGGTAGGGAATTGTACCCCCGAAATACCTTTCCCCAACACGCAGGAGTCAATGCATTCCCAATTGAGACGAAGGGGATTAGAAGTCGTGTGTGTGTTACCCTTAAAGCCCACTCCAGCACAACAGCAGCTTACTTTTTTATGCGTTCGAATTGAGGCGCACGCACGGCCCGTTTGTCTTCCTAAAGATTCAGATGCCCTTAATTTTTTCTAAAATTAAATTTTATGGGCCCTTGGACGCCTCCGCCAAAGGCGTCCATGAGTCGCTGACTACGCTTTTTCGTCTTTATTTATGGCATGATTATCCGAAAGTATCTTATCCATTCTGAAAAAAGCATTTTAAAAAAAGACTTCGTACTCTATTTCGGAAAAGTTGTTTAAAATGTACCAAAACCTTTATTATTAGATGTTCAAAACAATCTTGATTAGCAAGTGAAGGCTAGCCAGAAGAAGTACAGAGCCATTCATAAAGTAGTAAGTACCGTCACGAGTTTAATTGCATTATACATTGTGGTCAAGATTATACATGACTCAATTCTACAAAATAAAGTCAAGAAGGGTTTCCAAGGACGATTTTTAGAAATCAATTGTGAAAGATCGAACGGTAGAAATCAATAAAGATTGGAGTGAGCTACTGCACTGTTACGATTGTGTTGGTCGTAGCCATGAATAGCATTTGTTTTCAATATACTTTCTTAGATATAGGTAGCCGCAGCAGTCTAGTAGTTAGTGTATTGCACTCTCCACACTGCACTCGTGGGTTCGAATCCCTTGCCCCTTCCTCCTCATGTGTGTGGTTTTTCCACACCCCTCCGCCGGAATTGGCGTGAACACATTGACAATTCAACACCACACGGTTCACTTCATATGATACATAAACCTATTTTCATTAACCTTTTTAATTTAATTAAATTAACGAAATCCAATAGTATAATTCGTGAAATAACTTTTGTTTAAATTTTAAATTTATTACTTTCAATTAGGTTAATTTATTAATTAGGCTAATCGAAACCTTCCCTGTTTAACATAAAAATAGACAGAATTAAAGAGTTTTACGTCGTTTAAAATTTATTAAGTAATTATCCAACCACATTGATAAGCTTTAAAGTTTCCAGTTTACTCGCGAATACCTGTTTTGGTTACCTTTACTCAAGTGTTCTACCTAATAAACAAACTAATTACAAACAGCAAAACAATTTTGTTTATTTTGTTAATTATAGCGTGGTATTTGAACCAATTGTTTAAAAACGTATATTTCCAAGTTTGCAAAATGTTTTCAGTTGGACATGGAGGAAGTGCGACGGTTGAAAGCAAATTTTCCATTTTTCTATCGATGACGCTGAGATTATTGCCAAAGCCTAACAATATGCAAAACATGTTTCGGCCTTAAAACTCCATTGCCCGCTTGGATGGTTATAAATGCACATCGTCAAGTACACTAGGTGCAACAAATGCCTTATACTCTGATTCTAATACTTCATTAAATCATCTTTGCAATAAAAGCATTTGATGTAGTACGATAAAAAAAAGCTTCAAATTACAGCAGCTATATTACAAGTCGTTCAACCGTAGTTGTTTTTAACAGTTTCAGGATATTTCAATTTCAGTTTCAGGAATTTTTGACAAATTGGATTTTGTGAAAGCATCTGCATAATTATGCTTTACTTGCATAATGTTATTTTCTAAAGTACCGTACAATTTCACACTCACGTTTCACAGAAAATTACGTGAAGGTCACATCTATCATCTTTTGTTTGGTCATTGGTCAGGTATTGGAAACTTTGCAATATCTGATTGGTTTGATCTTGCTAACTTTTTGTTCATTTGCGCCTTCGTACAAATGTGCATGGGCCTTACAATGAACACTTTGTAAAGCAAGAATGTGATTATAATTCGGGTTTGTATAACCCTTAAGGGCCCCCACTTCAACATTCCAAACGAATCAAGGGCCTTAAGTGTCCTCTGAGAAGAATGGAAATCTCACTTTACATAAATTTGAATTTCCCATGTTTGTTATTTTTGTATACAGAGCGTTTCTTTATGTCTGGTATAAAGAAAGAGAGAGAGTCCAAAATGCGGAACACAGTTCTAAGATAAATCAGATAATTCAAAATACAGTGAGGTCCAGCTAAAAGTAAACACTCAAAATTGTTTCAAGGGAAATTTTGCTTCAATTTGATGAACAATGAAGTGGAAAATGTAGCAAAATTATATACAACAATGAAATTCAAATTCTGAAAGATAATTCATTTTCACAATACTATGAAAACCATTTCATAGTTTACGAGTTGTTGATTTTTTGGTGTTCCGTTTTAGCTGGTCCTCACTGTACAATAAAATACCATCACTCATAATTTTTAAATTTTAACGCATAATTTTATTGTACAACGATGACAGGGTATAAAGTGTAAAAAATAAAAGTGTGTTGAAACTAAACATGATAAAAAATATGAACGTAGATTATATGCTTAAGTTGAACGTCATACAAAATAAATACTCTACAACACGCTAGAAAATGTAGTCAGTGCGGTTATTCGCAAGAGAAATGCCAAGAAGGTGTTGGTGAAACATCTGTAAATTGGAGAATTAGCAAAAAGTGCAGAGCATTTGATAAAGTAGCTTCTTTTTAATTAGAATTAGAATTTCAGTTACCCTGCGTTAGAAGTTCGAGTAAAATTTTTCTTTAAAAAAAAAAACTTAAAAAATACAAAAATTTTTTTCTTTTTGTAATACAATGGAAACTAATTTTAATTTCTTTTTCTTTTCAAGGACTATTTTTACTTTACTCTTCTTTTGTCCTTTCTGAATTGTTTGTTTAATTTATGCTGTCTCGTTCATAAATTCTGATTCATGGTGCAGTTTTCAATAGGATGGAAAGTTTTGGAGCGATTTGAAAATCAATCGTTATGAATCTAACGGTGTATTTAAATAAGGATTGGAGTGAGTTATGACACTGTTACGATTATAATTACTGCGGTTACTGATAACATTTGTTTACAATAAACTTCCAACAAACTTTCTTACAATAAAGGTTTCTAGCACAGAATGTAAACCTAATCTGTTTTTTTTACAGTATGAAGGATTTCAAGTGTTACCCCGTTCACAAAACTTTCGATATCTATGCAATTACAATTTTTGCAATTTCAGTTGGGCAGCTGGAAACACAAACTAATATTTGTGTGTACTCTAATTCAAGGTTGTTATTATAGTTAATTCGAACTAATTAGATGTTTAGGAGTAAATATTATACGTCGAAAACTTCTGTGTTTTTTTGCATTTTGAATTGTACATGATGGTTGACTGTTCAAAAATTGTTTTCAATTTTGCTATTTTTAAGTTTTTCAGTTGGACATTTTGAAAGTACGTTTGAAAGCAAAATTTCCATTTTCAAGTCAACAACATTGAGATCAAATCAAAGTCATCGACCTGAAAAGCCTAAAATTATGCAGATACTTGGTCGTTAACACTCCATTGGTGAAAGTTCAGGAGAAAGTTTGAAAAATGATCTTGGGATGCGGAAATCGTTTCGATTGATGAACTTTCCCCCCCACTTTCACCTGAACCTTTCAGAATTTGGCTCAACCTGTATCCGCCGTGGACTGCCCCCTCCGTTGGTTATAAATTCGCCTTTTTATTTGGAACAAAAAACGACGCTTTTATTGATACCATGATTATCCAAAATTATTTAAAAAAATTAAGATTAAATTAGAGTAGTCTTCAAATGCCTTAAAAAGCATTTAAAAAAGAGACACTCTATTTTCAAAAAGCTTGTCTAAGAAAGGATTGCCTGCATTACCTACATCAGGTTCAAAATTACAGGATTTCAAATGAATGATTGGCTTAAGATTAAGATTAGAGTAAAATTAGAACACTTTCGTAAGAATCACTACAACAAGAAAATTAACAAAAAAAAATATCCCCGAAGTTAAGCATAGCCAATTTACTCGTACTTACAATTTTTTTTTTCACGTATCAATAATGAAAACAATTTGAAACTTAATTATTTTCAATAATTAATATTTTAATAATAATTAATATTTTAAAAAAATTATTTTTATATTTTTAATTAATTTTTTTTTTATTAATAATCGGTTTCCATTACTTTAATTAAAAACAATAATTAATAAAAAATAGTATGTTACGTAAAAGCCATGTTTGCGTAGTTCAAAATTAAAGTTTAATAGTACGTGGATCTTGGCCAAACAGTTTAGGTTTGGATGCCAAAAGTGGACGGGAAAGGGTTCGATTCCTATTGCCAGCAAAAATGTTCGACTTGCAAACTTTAAACATTCACCTTGAAACTCTTCTATTCAATTCTAGGGCTCCCTCATAATTATAATAAGTTTTCGGCGTTGAAGCACTACACAAAAAGTGGTTGCTTTGATTGTTCATCTATGGTAGAACGCGCTTGTTTGGCTTGTTTTGAAATGTATAAATCACTATGCTAGAACAATCTGTTTATTATTGGTAGCCGATTTCCTTGTCCATTCCTGTTGTTCACAGTGTTTCTTTATGAATTGCTCGGTGCTAATTATAAGGTTCAGGGAGCCTAGAGGGTGCAGAAACGGAATGCATCAAATGCGACCAGATTTGTAATTGAGGGGACAATGCCATAGGCTAAGCGACGCCACGATGGCTATAAATTGGTCAACGGCACATGGGCAGACGCCGACGAGGACGAATGCTCAAAAATCATTGTATTTTTTTCTTAAAAATGGTGATAATTGAGGATTGCTAATCCGTCCGTTGAATTCAATAGCAAAATAGCTTTGAAGAAAAAAATTTTCCCACGGGATTTAAGGCTCCTTTTCAGAATCGACTTATTAGTAAGATTTTTCTACCGTCAAACTTCACACATAGCTTAATTTTCTAATGGGTATATTTGTTAGGTTGAAAAATTACAAGAAAAAACTTTCAAACATTTGACATAATTTGTAACAAACATTTGTGGGGCGTTGAAAAGTGTTCTAAATAAAAAAAACGCTCTTAAAAGACGGCACATTTGTTAACTGGGCAGCCGGTTTCCCCGCCATGACTGCATAGATCCTATATAAATAAGAAAAATACAATTAGTGATGCCATAATGATTCTCAAATTCCAAAAAAATATGCAATTATTTTTGACTTCATTCTCGGATTGGACGATTTGCAAATATACAAAAATTCAATGAATTGCTCCGGTGGAAATCTACAGTTAGCCAAATGGAAAATTAACTCATAAATTCGAATAAAGCAAAAACTTAGGGAATCTTAACTACTTTAGCCTTGATTTTTTCTGTCAATTCAATGAAGTATGTTTCCAAATGTTACCTGGGGAGTGCATCACATGTTGAGAGTAAGTATTTCACTTTTGACTGTTAAGGTCGGATACAGCATTGATTTTCCGTCCTTGGAGATGCCTTCAAAATGGTATATTTCTCCATTCTTGACAGAGACGACCATGTAACCCTTCCTCTGCTGCCACACTTGGTAAGTTTTGGTTTGTGAGTTGTCTTGACGGAACCGAACGTTTTCTTCGATGCTCACCGTCTCAAACTTTTTGCTGGACATCAAGTAGCTCTGCACCCTTCCGTTCTTGTATTCCGTCATCTCCGTTGCGTTATCGAACGCTGCCTTGATGTCCTCCTCTACTGTGGACTACTGTGACAAAGTGCATCTCAAGTTTCGCAGCGGTGGAAGGGTCTTGAATCATAAGCCGCATGTAGTTGTCCCATTTAATACGTTGAATTGAATAGGGTACCAAATGCTTCACGTTAAAACGCGGCGCTAATTGGTAGATTTCTGTCGTTGGGATCAAAGTAGTTTCCGGTCCACTTCTTGTTTCTTCAGCATTGATTTGTGAGTAGTGAGTAGGGGAGTTTCCCATCAAGATCTCCATGTTAAACCGATATGAGAAAAAACCCCTTTTTTCCACCCACCCGACCAGAAATTTTT
>JAQFYP010001177.1:0-16804 GCA_034694865.1 Bilobella braunerae | reverse complement strand
CAATTATACAAAATAAGAGAATATTTACCACAAAATGTTAGGAAACTAATAATTGAAGGTACTGTGTTGTCAGTTATTAGGTATATATTACTAAAAACTAAATATCAAACAGTTGCATTTGAAGTGACAAATGAGTTAAACTGGCTATTCCCAAAGTACTTTTATGAATATTCTGTACTATGCACTACTTTTAAATTAATGCAAAACAAGAATGTTGAAGTTTTTCAGGGATATTATAGTTTGATTTCGGATTCTCATCAGTATCCAACCTCCAGGCGTTATAAGATATCGTCAGACTTTATTAGGAAAGGGTACAATGGAAATAGCACATTTCATAGCAAATCGATTGAGTACTGGAATCAACTTGATGCGGAAATAACAGGGATCACCAGATACGAACAATTTAAAAAAGTTTTGAAACATATGTTACTTAATAAACAAAAATTGGATTTAAAGCTAGGTTAAATCATTGATATGGGTAAGAAATGGTAAAATATGGTTAAGATAGGGATAAGACTAGGTTAAGAAACAGCTAAGATAGGATAAATTAAAGTTAAGACAATGTTAAGAAACAGTTAAGATAAGGTTAAGTTTAGGTTAAGACAGTGTTAAGATACAGTCAAGATAAGGTTAAGTTAAGGTTAAGACAGTGTTAAGATACAGTTAAGATAAGATTAAGTTCAGGTTAAGGCAGTGTTAAGATAAGGTTAAGACATAGTTAATAATTGGTTAACACAACGGTAACAAACTTGAAAGTAACCTAATTCATAAGTTATTGAATGTATTTACTTCTAATTTAATTGAAACTAATTTGACAAGAACTGAAAGTAAATATAAAAAAAAATTATCTAGTTGCAAAACCACTAAACTAAATATTATATTTGTATATTGCTCAATTGACCCGAATAAAAATAATTCTTAATTCAAAAAAAAAGTTTCAAGCATCACTTTTATTAAGTTTTACTATGTAAAAAATAATTAAGCAAATGGAAAAAAAATTTGGAATATTTGTCTCATTGCTCATTTTGTATGTACATAAATTAATAAAAATAATTAAACAAACAACAGAACAAATGATTAAAAAAATTATCATGTCGAGTCTTCTTTAGCGACAAAAAAAATTCTATTTTGCGTTAATTTTTTGGGACAAAATCAAAAACAAAGTTTTATGAAGTTTTATGAAATTGCATCTCGAAGCATTTTAATAAGGCTTTATCTACTATATTGTTTTTGTTATTCCTTTGGGAATTAAAGGGAAGCATAAAATACACTTTAAATTCCTGTCGGAACCCTTCTAACTCGAGCTAATTAGGCTACTTCATCAAAATTACCCTAATTACAGTTTAAAAATTGGCTTGTGCCATTATTTTGATGAACTAGATTTTACAGGCACAGATAATGGTCGTCATTGCTGCGGCACCGTGCCATTTTAGCTGGGCGTTTGTGATCCTCCAATATTTTGGCCTCGGCCTGCCCGCTACGCAAAAAATGAGATTAGAAATGCTATAATGAAATTTTAACTAACAAATGACCATCTGCGGTAGTGCATACGGTAATACTTAATACTTATCTACTCAAATACTTAATATATTTTGTAATTACTCCAATTCAAAGATTCACTGAATAATTCGACAGATACAGACAAAAAATATAAAATACTTACTTCAAAACTTGTTTTTAATCCACTGAAACAAATTATTGTGATTCATATTCTATGCTTTGATAAGCACAATTTTTTCCCTGGACTATTCCTTTCCATGATGAAGTGATTTTGTGCCATATAATTTAGACAAAACGTTAAACATGTGACATCAATGACTAACCCTAAAATTTGGCAATAAAATAAAAAACATGAAAAGAATCCTTTCACGTATTAGGTGTGTTGTTTGTGTTTTTGTGTTCACTTGGAGTGACTTGTTTCAAAAACTTGTCACGCAACTCGAGGAGCATCATCGATGTAAGGGAAAGTGGCTGCCAAAATTATTGTGCGGTGAATAATAGCATGATATTTAGCGATTTCGAGGAGACATGCATAGAGCTCATTTCAAAAATTAATTTTCATTCAAAATGTCCAGTGAAAGTTTTTATCTACTTCAAGGCACAAAACCCAACACATTCGAAAAGGCCGGGAAAATCTCAAAGTTGTTCTTCTGGTAAAAGCTTTTATTCTAAGTTTTCAAAAAATCTCAACTATACTCAAACTACCCCAAACTAACACTAACAATGTATGTTCTAACACATAAAACAAATATTTAAAACAAAAAACCAAACCAGGATTATGCAACACTATTTTTTGTTAATTAACTTTTTCATGACTATAGTTTTTTTTTCTTTTTTACTAATTTTGTCATTTCCAATAGCTATGTTTATCCCATTCTTCGAAGTGGGAAAAGTAGAGTGCATGTGATAGAAGACGTGCATTGCAATTTAGCGGAGAACGATGCGGGGGTCCTGGGAGATGAACTGGCACTTAACGTCTCACTGGCAATTAGCAGGGGTTCAAAACACAGTTTGTTAAGTTCTCTTTGGAAGATTTACGCAAAGAGATATATCTGTTCACTATTACTCGTCTTCTTTTTGTACGCTTTCCTAAGGTAAGTTTTGTAATTCTCAATTAAATATAAACCTAATTCAGTTTTGTTGAATTGCATTTTACAAAGGTTAAGTTTAAACCTAAACCAAAAATAGGAATTGAACCTAATGTAACAATTTGGTCATTACTCCATTTTTTGCCTTGCTCATTTGTGCACTTAAGCAGACACATAAACATGTCTAAGAAATGTGTGAGAGCTTTTTATTGCTTTTGACTCACAGCGTGTTTCTGAACTTGTTATTTATCTTAAGATAACTTGTTTGCAAAAAAAGGAACGTCGTAAGTGTAAAATATTGCAAATTTATTTAAATGTAACGATGTTGGCCTTGGCAATTTGCACTTTAGCCTCAATTTCCAGACATTTTTAGACAATTATCTAACTGTATGTAAGGAATTACCTTGAGTTTTAGAACAAATGAAGCCAAAAATCAATTAAGTTAAACTTGATTTGCTTAATAATTAAATGATTTACTTGATGCACAATCAGTTAGAAATGATCAATGAGTAATTAATTTTGAAATTTGAAAAAAAAAGCTTTTCACTCATGCAGAATTTTCTCAGAATACAAGATTTTCAAAATAAAGTTTACTTGCAATGAATTAGTTAATTGGTTAGGTTAGTAATACGCCTGACAACTTCACAATTATAAAATTAACTAATTTGCATTAATAACATAAATGCAACTTAATTTAGCTTTGAAATCTTCAAGTTTACATTAAGACAATTACTACTACTTTACTAATAAACTTCAAAAATTGATTGTTTAAAATTGGTGTTAGATCCTACCAGGCTATTCTAACTGGATCATTTATACGAGCCTTCACAAATGGGAAAAATATGTGGGCTGCATTTTGGGAAGGGAGTTTGCTCATTGTTTCCCAATTGGTATTTATATGCGCCTACCAACAGTACTACTTCTTTTCATATCACCTTGGCATGAAGATGCGAATTGCAGTTTCAACACTTATTTATCGGAAAGTATGTACTTTTACTTGTAATTGTGTTTTATTTTAATTATAATTAAAGCTAATTGCAATTTGCTAATTTTGCAATTTATTTTTAGAGTCTTCGGATAAGTCATAAAAGTCTAGATGAAATTGGAGTGGGCCAAATTACCAACTTTTTATCCAATGATGTGTGTTTGTTTGAGAGCGCGATGCAGTTTTCACCGTTTGTAAGTAACTCGTCAACCATATATGTCACGGTTTACAGTATATTAAAACTCACACAGAAAGCTATGAGAGAATTGTGAAAGGTATAAAAGGATATAAAAATTGAGAAGATAGTCCAAACAAAAAATATTCATTTCGATTGTATGCTTCTAATATAATAGAAATATATAAATATACTTCTAATATCTACGATAATATATTCATATTATCGTAGATCTTTGCAATTCCCGTTACTACAATTATATTTCTGAGCATTATCTGGACATATGTTGGGGTTGCAGCAATTGCCGGACTGGCAGGAGCACTGGTTATGTTTCCTGTTCAAAGTAAGGTGGCAACAATGTTTGAATGGAGCTATCAATTATCATACTTCAAACCTTTTAACATTTACTGTAAATTACGTTTTGCGATCCTAAATATCAATATCTTATATCTGTAGGTTTTGTATCTCAGAAATTGGCGACTCTACGACGCCAAAGTGCAAAATTCACAGACCACCGCCTGCGACTAGTCAATGAAATTCTCAATGGCATCTTGCTCCTCAAAATGTCTACCTGGGAAACGCCTTTTATTAATTCAATTTCTAAAGTGCGTGGTTCTGAAATTAAGAAAATTAAGCAGAAGGCCTTTCTTAACGGATCTGTGTTCAGCTTCGCTCAAGTCACGCCAAAAATTGCATTATTTACCACACTCCTCATTTTCGTTTTGCAGGGAAATGTCCTCGATGTAGAAACGGTACTTTACCATTAATACAATAATTGTTCCTTACAATTTTCATTTGCTTGTTTTGTGGTATAGCAATTCATAATATTAATTGTAATATTATTTATATCCGTGCGTAACGATGACATTAAAAAAAAGCTTTGCATCCTTTGAACAGTGTACCCTCAATCATCCAATCCAACCGATTTTTGCTTGTTAGTTATATTTCACTTAAATTTCAATATCAGAATATGCTTGCCATGCGGATATTTAATTAATACATTTTTGTTTTACGGAGCCCGTATTGTCAAGCGTTGTTTTTATTTTAGGCATTTGTCGTGTTTTCACTATTCAACAGAATATCGGCGATGATCGCCAATTTGTTGCCGTATGGAGTTATGTTCGGAACCGATTTACTGACTAGCATCAAAAGAATAAATGTTAGTAACATTAATAACTTTAACTCTAAACATATTTACTTAAGTATAATTTTAACTTTTTATAATAACTTTTTATAATTGCACTTCTGGTTTTTAGGATTTTCTGCAAGCGACTGAGCGTCAAAAAGAGTTGCCGTTGGAACGAACATTTAAAAAACCAGGTGTTATACTAGACTCCGCTTGCACAGTGTGGGGCGACGCAAAGGATAAAACCGGTCTACAAAATATTTCCCTACAACTTACACCCGGAAAATTAATTGGCGTTATTGGACAAGTTGGTTCAGGAAAGGTATCGTCAGTTTTCAAGTGTCAAATCACCTAGAAATTCTAGAAAAAGTTCAAAATTTGAAACAGTTTGAAAAAAAAAATGTTAGCAGCAAAAATCCAGTTAACAGCAATACTTAACTACGCTGCCGATTGGATTGTAATGAGCTCACTTAGGTTCATTAGGTTGGTTTTGCAGAAAAAGACTACACTTTGAAATTTGTGTCAAAATGTAGTCCTGCATTCTACTTCTAGGCAGTCTGCTTAAGCCAAGAGGAGTAGAGTGCTAGAGGGTAGTTTGGCGCAACAATATTTTTTACGCAAAAAAGTGTACCCTTTTTATTCAAATCCAACCGGGTTACAGCAAGGTTTGTGAGTAATATCATGTGATGTTTGACATATGTGCAGAGCACCTTACTACAAACAATTTTGAAGGAAGTTGACCTGACTTCTGGAAAATTGGAAGTTTTCGGAGACGTTGCCTACTCCGCTCAGAACCCTTGTATTTTCGGAGGCACAATTCGTGAAAACATACTTTTTGGAAAGCCCTTTGATCTCACGTGGTATGACGAAGTCATTCAGGCCTGCGCACTCAGGCGTGACTTTGAGATGTTTCCATTTGGTGACAAAACCTTGGTTGCGGACAGGGGTTCGAATCTCAGCGGCGGTCAGAAGGCGCGTATAAGCCTCGCGAGGTACGTACAACTTTAGATAAGCTAAGCAAGCCCGACCTTGGACAAAAGTCATTTGGATCTTTAGACCTATTTTAGTTAAGTATAGTTTTTAGTATTGGAAAGGAGTGTATCTGATTATTTTCCTGTCTGTAGAGCAGTCTATCGAGATGCAGATATCTATCTGTTGGATGATCCGTTAAGCTCACTTGACGCATGCGTAGGAAATCTTATAATGAATCGCTGCATTCGTGGCCTCCTCAAGTCCAAGTGTGTTGTGTTGGTTACTCACTTGACCTTCCACTGTCACGTGGCCGATGAAGTTATAATATTGGAGAATGGCATTGTCAAGCAGCAAGGAACTTACGATCAGTTATGTTCCGCAGGTGACATCGAAATATCGCCATCAATCGATAAGAAAGATGACATAATTGATGACAATGAACTGGTGACATCAAAGTGCAAGACATCACCGGAAATCAGAGGACAAAAGGGGGTCCCTTGGTCTTTCTTTTGGACATATCTCAGATTCGGAAACGCACGAATTGTGATTGTATCTGCAGCTTTTTTTGTGCTACTGAATCAAGTAATACTATCTGGCACGGACTATCTCCTGAAACTTTGGTAGATAAATTTGAAATCGAAAAATTTCTTTAGTTTCGCATACTTTGTTTTCATGTTACTTTTAATGGATGAAATTTAGTGCAAAGTTAGTTTAGGTTCTTAGTTCCATAGACTAATATTACTTGATTTCTGAACTTCATTTTGTATTGATTGTCTTAATTGCATTGCACGTAGGACCAAAGAGGATCAAAGTGCGAGTTCAGAAAGACGGCAAAGTGTCAACCGATTGTTTTTCACTCTATTTGCGTACGCGATGCTTCCCCTTGTGATTGTGCCTTTTGCAAGAAGTATGTTGCTGTTCTGGGTTTGGCTGAGAAGCGGCGCTTGTGCGCATGCGGCGCTACTAAAAGCTGTTATTTCGGCACCCATTAAATTCTTTGAAACAAATCCTTCCGGCAGAATCATGCACAGATTCTCCAAGGACATGGCTGTAGCCGACGAAATTTTACCACAGACTCTACACATGGCGATAGCGGTAAACAACTTCATAATTGTGCAACCTTAAGTGCAACCCTCACAAATTACACTGTTGTGAACCTTGTTTCTCGTTGCAGAACTTGATGGAGGGGGTGGGCGTGGTGTGCCTCATTTGCATATTGAATCCATTCCTACTACTACCGTCAGCTATCCTCTTCTTGGTTTTGTGCTTTCTTCAAAACTACTACAATGTTGCCGCCTCTGGCATCTCTCCACTCGAACTCTCTGGTACGAAGTGCAGTTCATTGGTCAATTTCAACTAACTAATCAGTTGAAATTAATTATATAAATATTATATTATTATGATTAATTAATTATAAAGTTTAAACGTAACCCATAATTCTAGCCAAGCAGTTCCGTCCCTAATCACAAACCATTAAAAAACCACCTCTAAATAAAATTATTGCAAATTCAACTTCCTCCTCTTATAATTGATGGCTAATATTTTCATTCACAAAATAGAAAATATAGGTCAATTAGAATATTGAAGAGAGTGTCTTGCAAGAAAAACGTTCTGAGATGGGTTTGCCTTGCATTAATTTTAAAAACAAACATTTTTTTTGTTCAAAAGTGCTTTTTGTTTGTAAAACAAACAAAGTGCACGGAATCCCGTTAACATTGATGTTTCAGTTTTGAAATTTCTTTTTACAAAATTTCTGTACTATGCGTGCACTGAGGCAATGCAATTAATACAACTTTTCTCTCAAGCACAAAGTCCGGTGATTTCTCAGCTCAGCACGACGCTTCAGAGTTTGACAACCATTCGTGCGTACCGTGCTGAGGCACACTTTCAAGTCAAATTTCAAGAATTTCTCAACGTTCATTCTTCGACGTGCTTCACGCAGACAATCACGATTCGATGGTTTGGAATCACCATTCAACTTGCCGTCTTCCTTCTCTTCGGCATCGTCATTTACACCTTTGTATTCGACTCTAGTGGTAATTTAAGCTAAAAACCGTATTTTTTAAGTGGTAAAAAAGACTTCACGGTAAAAAAAATTATCAAAAATTCCCCCTTACACACTCGATTTACGGTTCCAAAGCTAGTAATAATACGATTTAAAAAAAATTACAATAAGCAAACGACCGTGCGGTAGTGCACTTTACAATATAATTTAATAATGCATACATGTATAATAATATTTTTACTCAGCCTATTTTATATGATGAACTACTTCATATTCTATATTCGTACTCTTCTTTGACTCTGTAGATGCATCAGCTGCTGGACTAGCTGTTCCATCGCTATTGAGCATAACAGCATCGATTGCTGATGGCCTCACGCAGTTGGCAATCTGCAAAAACATGCTTGTATCCCTCGAGAAAATACTAGAGTACACTACGATTACACCAGAAGCAGACAAGCAGGCGACAAAGTCACGGAAATCACTACGGCCGATAGAAAGGTGGCCTCCGCAGGGCGCCATTTCTTTTACAAACGCCACAGTTAGCTTCATCTTTGGCAAAAACGTACTGGAATCCATCAATTTAAGCATTCGACCTGCAGAAAAGGTACGTTTTCTCCTTCATAAGTACTGTACTAGATATTTTCTGAAAATTTTAATATATAGTTAAATTCAAGACAGGAATAAAAAAGAAGTGTTGACAATTGTCATTATGCTACATTAAATGCTACATTATGCTTTTAGAGACAACTGAGTCCGAATTCAACAAATATTTCAGTTGTACTGAAAACTTAACTTACTTACCCGTCTGAGCCCGGCTCACACATTTGTGTAATTTTTAAAAGTTTGCGGTGTTGGTCTAGTGGTTAGAACGTCTGTTTCTCTCAACTAGTCAGCATGAGAACGGGGGTTCAAATCCTTCGATCAGCCACAAAAATGTCTTTACTGTTGTTAAAGGAATTACCTTGCCTCTGACCTTGTGTATGAACATATCTCCGTAAAGTAGGCAGAGACAGAGTATATGGAAATTAGCTGAAAAGATTTCCCAACAGTGTAATGGTAATCCTAAAGACTGCCCTCATTTGCATAGAGTCACCTGCACAAATCAGGCGAAAGCTTACCTCATGTCAGGTTGGTGTCCTCGGCCTTTGTGCTTTCGGCCCGTAAAACAGCGGAATGATACGGATAGTCTGTTGTGCCCGCTTGATGACAGCATCTATGCTAATGTGTCCTTATCCCTGCTACATCCCTACCTTTCCTTTCATGTTGATTATCCACTCTGCGGGAATGTCAAATAACCCTCCTTTACCTTTATATGTACATGTTCCTGTATATGTATATTTGTAAATGTACTTATAAATGTATATGTATGTATGTAAATAAACTTAAATACGAATATGTATTTATGTGTATGTTAACCCTGTAGGATTTTCCTATGTTGATCATGTAGGATTTTCTTGTTGACCCTGTATAATAACCATATGTTAACCCTGTAGGTAAGTATATGTAATACATATGTATATATTTGTACAGTATACTTACTTTATATCTGTCAAATTTGTAAAGGCTTAAATTTTTCTTTCAAGTTAGCGAAACTATTGGATCATTTTTATTGTTTTATTCATTTGACGTGATCTCAAGTATGAGGTCAGCTGACTTACACGAAAGGGTGAGTCGCGCCGAGGTGTGACCCGTACCGGTCGGATTCACACTGGTTTTGACAAAGAATTCCTTTGTCGTCGCTAATATTGCTTAGCTAACCCTAAAACAAAACGGTTATAAACATATTTGTCTTTGAGGCATCTCGTTTGTTTGCTTAATTTCTTGTTTTCGCTTTTGCTTTCATGTTCGCCGATGCTTACCTTAGCTTGGCATAGTTGGAAGGACAGGAGCCGGGAAAACCACGCTCGTTTCGACGCTATTTCGCATCGTGGAGCTAACTTCTGGGAGTGTGCACATAGATGGCGTTGACATCTCCAAAATTGACCTCGTTAACCTCCGTTCCAAACTGTCCATCATCCCACAAGATCCCGTTCTCTTCGAAGGGACCCTCCGAACCAACCTGGACCCTTTCTCTGAATTTGAAGACGAGGCCCTTTGGAGGGCTCTTAGAGAGACCAAGCTCAGCGGTCGCGTGCCCACGCCCCCTGGACTGGCGACATATGTCGCCGAAAACGGCTCCAACTTTAGCAGCGGTGAGCGACAGCTCGTCTCCCTTGCGAGAGCGCTTCTCAAAGACTCAAGGATTCTCGTCTTGGACGAAGCGACGGCGCATGTTGATTCAGAGTAATTAGAACATATAACGGAAAAGAAAGTTCTATAAAATCATGTTTTAAAATTTAATGTGTTCAATCGCTTATGAATTGTCCAAATGAGTTCTAAAAACTGGTAAAAAAGTTTGTAGAATTCATTATGTATTTCCATGTAACTCCGTAATTTGTAAGGTTAAATTGCAAAGACAACTTTTTTTTTAAAAGTCATCACAATTTTTCAAATTATTCTTCACGACTTGCAGTATGTAGTGTGTCAAACCGCAACGAAATCTTTCACTTTGCTAAATCTATCTTAACAGACACAACACATATCTTGAATAGATTAATTTATTTTAATTTTCAATATTTGGGTTCTACAATTTTCTATTTTGAATATGTACCGTTAGATAAATCTAGTAAAATTATCCCCATTATTGTTAGCAATATTCCTATTCAAAACAACAACTTGAGCGCTGAACAACTAAATTTGTAGTTTTTAAAACAATTAGTCACAAAATTGTTTTTACAAATTTTTGTTTTTCACAAACATATAGCCAGAGCGTTATTTTTAGATGCATACTTTAAGCAAATTTACAGTCAATTTACCAAGACTAATTTACAATGATTTTATAAAAGTAGGTTCATTCATTTTTATCATGTAAATTCTGTCGGGTAAAAATAATTTTGATTATTTTCTTACAACGTGATGAAATGAGCAAAAAGGGGTAAAAATTTGTTTGTTTTTTGTTATAAAAAGTAATATTTCTAAAAAATCTTAAAAAAGAAATAAAAAATGACAAACAAGCTCTGAAAAAAATTCTAAAACTTATAAAGTTAAGATTATTATGAAAAATCAAAAAAACTAAGTTCTAAAAATTATTTATATATTATTATTACTAAAATTATTATACGTAGTTAACATAAATGTATCTAATTGCAGGACGGATGAGCTGGTACAGAAAGTGATAAAAGACCAGTTTAGACATTGCACCGTCCTCACGATTGCTCACCGCCTCGGAACTGTTTTATCTTCAGATCGCGTCTGCATTTTGGATAATGGAAAAATACGGGTAAATATAATGAAATACATTCGGATAATATTGTGATGAAGTAAATATAATATATTATCTTTTTTAATATATGGATTATTTTTAATAATACATTTATATAAATGCTTAATTACGCAATTAACTCTCAAGCACTAAATTGATTTCAGGAATGTGACACTCCTTCAGCACTCCTAAGGAATCCAATGAGTCTCCTCAATCAGTTTATTAAAAATTCCAACCTCAGCAATACTCAAACTTAATTTATAAAAATTATTATAATTATTTTAGTTTTTATACAACTATTATTATTATATAATATACATAACACAAAATTTAATTTTATTACAAGTTGTTAACATGTTGATTTTACATGTCGAGTTCAGATAATTTTGAACAAGGTTTGTTTTAGGTTAACAGTAGTTGTCAATTTTGATATTATTGATAATTGGTACAATTGTTTGTGAGAGGAATATGTATTGTTATATTTCTATTAATTGTGATATTAAAAATGTGTTGTTTGAAAAAATTGAAAAAAAAAATTAGAATCTTATTGGTAGCTTTTTTACTAAATAATTTTATTAAACCAACGTATATTTCTCGTTGAATTTTTTGTAGATAATGAAATCCGGAAAACAGTTTTCAGTTCAGTACTCAGGTAGGATATCTACAAATATGGCTTCTAGTATATGTAGCTTAAATACCGCATGGTCATCTGCTGGTTGAATATACATATTTATATACAATATCCATATTACAATTCCTACTATAACGCACATATCATCACAACAAAACACATGGCCAAAGTTGGATTTAAGGATAGTGGGTAAACTGTGAAATATGTGCGAAAATTTAACCCTACATTCTACTTCAAGGCAGCCTTGTCTATGCCAAAAGTAAGAATATTTCGGATTGTAATTTGGTGCAATGTCAGAATAATGCCAAATATTAATTAGACAGTTAATTTTAGGTAAAATTTACAATCAATTACCCCTCTACCTTTAAATTACCCATTTAAATCTAAACAACCAAACCTAATCAAACCTAACCTACCAAACCTTAGCCCAAACCTAACCGCAAAATTGTATACTGAGCATTTTTCTCCAATTTAATAGAATATTAAGCATTTTTCTCTAACTGTCATATTAATATTATTTACTAATGAATCTAATTAATATTAGACAAAATTTACATTAGACCAAATTGCATTGGACCAATTTACATTGGACCAAATTGCATTGGACCAAACTTACAATGGACCATTTGCCTCGGATCAAATTGTTTTGGATTCAGACTCAAAGCTTCAAACCATTCTTCTTCCATCTTTGCAGAAACAATTCACGAAAACATACTAATAAATACATACATTCAATGTCATTTCTATTGTGTTCCATGCATTCAACGACAGACTTTTCATTGGAAAACACAAAAAAAAAATCTTTTGCTAAAAAATTTCCCTTTTTTTCAAACAGAGTAAAAAGAATCTGGGCATTTGTCTTGCCTCAAAGTAAAACACAGATTAGAATTGTTTTTGAAGTTTTAAAACAGTAAAACGTTTTTTTTACAAATCGGTCCTTATGGAGGCGCAAATCCAGAATAAGGTTTTTGTTCGACATAATTTCCTGGAACTTGAATTTTGCCTTTTTTTTTCAAGTCATTTTTTCCTGAAATTGAAGTTTCGTCGCTGAAAGGCATGGGGAAAAGAAAGGCCGATAGCAAAAAAAAATGGGAACTTGCAACTGCATTGCAACTTACTACCTTTCCAACTTCTAAAACTTTACTTCTAAGACTAATACATTTGCCAAATCGAAGCACTGTAGCCTACTTTCCAGGGAAATTTACATGTTTAAGTTGGAATTTCAAATGCCTAGTTCTCTATATTTTTAGTTTAAGTAAAACTGTAAAATTAACATTTAAGTTTTGCGTTTACATTTCCAGGTCCTTTTACTTTAACTGTTAGTATATTTTTTATCATTTTTTTTAATTAATTTGTGTTTGCAATTTCACGTTATTTTATTTAAAGCAAAAATACAAAGTAGTCAACAAACAGTGGATTTTCTCCATAGAATATTTTAAGCATAAGGTCAAAAATATCTAGTTAAGCTGTATTTTTGCATTTATTGGTGTTCATATTTTAAGTATAAGTTAAAAATAATGATAAACTTGATCAATTTTAAGCTTACGCCTAAACAAATTAAGTAATCAGAGGTTTATTACTAGAACGTAAAATAGTAAACATATTTCTGAACGAATTCGGCTATGTAAAAAAAAATTAAGTAAAAGTAAGAAAAATGGAATATTTGAAAGCTTGATTTTAGAAAATAGAAAAATAGTTTTAAAACTGTGGTTAACAATTATTTGTTTCATCGCTCATTATTTTGTATGTTTATATACATTAATAAAAATTATTAAACAAAAACAAAACAAATTAATGAAAATAAATTGAGTATTTTTACAGGTCCTCTTTACAAACGTAATTCTAGTTAGTTTTTTTGCAATTTTTTTTGGTAAAAGGCAAAGTTTTATGAAGTTGGGTGTCGCATCTTGAAGCATTATTGTAAGGCTTTATTTCTTATGTTGTCATTTTTATTTCTCTTGAAGTTAAAGGAAAAAAAACACTTTAAATTCCTGTCAGGACCTTCCTAACTCTAGCTAATTGGGCTACTTCATCAAAATTACCCAAATTACAGTTTAGAAAGTGAATTGTACTACTATTTTTGCTAAACTTGATTTCACAGGCACAGAAAGTGGTACCCATTGCTACCGCACCGTCTACTACTAACTGCTATTTTAGATGGGCGTTTGTGATCCTCCTAGATTTCTGCCCCGATATCACACCTCGGCCTGTCTCGGTGGTTGTTCCCAACAAATGAGATTAGAAATGCTGAAATGGAATTTTAATTAACAAGTGACCATACGGTGATAATTAATATTAATGTAACTCATATATTGAACTACACATATTGTAATTTAATAATCTCGTCAATTTAAATGGTCACTCAATAATTCAACAAATAAACACAACTTAAGTAGTACTCTTATATTTACTTCAAAACTATTTTGAATCTACTGAAACAAATTATTGTGTTTCACGTTGTATAATTTGACAAACACAATTTCTTCCCTGGAGCAGACGTTTCCAAGATGAAGTGATTCTGTACCATATAAATTGGACAAAAAACAAAACAATGAGTAAAAATTGTAGACAAATTAATGTAGACTAAGCTAAAACCACTTATGCATGAAGATAAGTTAGGGCATAGCACACAAGATTTTGACAAATCAAAAAAAAAATCATCTGCAGTTGAAAACGCCGAGAGTTTTGAACATTTTGCTAATATTATTCATATTATTAATTCAACAATTAATTCACAATTCGCTTGCGAGTTGAAAAATGTACTGGTCATTGGCTAAAAGCAGGGTTTCTAGCGTCCGTTTTTTATGGTTTTAAAACTAAGAAAATTGTTTTACCATGTTAAAACTAGCAATCGTACTACAATTTGGGGAGTAACTAATGAGACGAGAACCAAGACCTCACTGTTAGCAAATGACCGTTGGGTAGGTCGGAGGTAAAAATTGTAGTTCGAAATGACTAAATAATTTTTGAATAGCGAAACTTGGTCCTAATAGGACCAAGTCGTAACGCTTCGAAAAAGATGTCGATAAATGATGCATTGAGAGACTTCAATGACTAACGTTAACATTTAGCAATAAAATTAAAAACAAGAAAAGAAACCTTTCTGGTATTATTTTGTGTTCACTTGAAGTAACTTGTTTCGAAAACTTGTCACGCAACTCAGGTGCATCATTGAAAGTGACTCTGCCAAAATTTTTGTGAGGTGAATAATAGCATAATATTTCGCGATTTCGAGGCGACACGCATAGAGCCATTAGAACTCATTCCAAAAATCAACCTTCTTCAAAAATGTCCAGTGAAAGTGTATATTTACTCCAGGGTACAAAACCAAACTATTTCGAAAAAGCCGGGAAAATCTCAAAGCTCTTTTTTTGGTAAAATTCAAAACTTAAAAAAAAAACTCTAAATTTAACTAACCAAAACTAACACAAATCATTGCACACATATTTCAAAAATCCAAAAAAATTACTTTTCAATAAATCTTAGTTTTTTTTTTGCAATTTCCATTAGCTATGTTTATCCCATTCTTCGAAGTGGAAAAAGAAGAGTGCATGAGATAGGAGATGTGCATGGCAATTTGGCGGAGAACGAAGCAGGGGTCCTCGGAGATGAACTGGCACTTAACGTCTCCCTGGCAATTAGTAGGGGTTCTAAAAACTGTTTGTTAAGTGCTCTTTGGAAAATTTACGCAAGGAGATATATCTGTTCTGTACTTATCGTTTTCTTCATGTTCGCTGTTTTAAGGTAAGTTTTGCAGATATTTCAATCTGTATCTAAATCTAATCACAAAATGCTTAATAACGGTCTACAAAAACGGCATATAAATTTTCTAAACTAGAAATTGTAATTGAGGCTTCTTGTAACTGTTTTAAACTTAAAGTTTTATTGATTAAACAGTGTACAATAAAGGAATTTCGCAAACTTCATAGTATAGTATAGTATAAAAAGGATAGTATAGTATAGTTAGACAACAAATTAAGTTTTGCAAAACAACAATATTTTGCACATTTGTTTCTAGTAAACAAATTCGGTGATCTTGGCTTAAGGTGAAAACCTGAAAATAGACGCCAAACCAGTTTATATTATCCGACGTTTAGCATATCCGGATAATTAACTTAAACTATAAATTAATGGGAAAATAACCAAGCTAATACTTGGCCAAATACTTTTTAGCTTAAGCGAAACTATGTACAACTGATACCCACTGAACCAAATGGCGCCAATGACACTTTTTAAGGGTGTTTTGCTTAAAACATTACTTTTTTTTACTTAACCTTTGAGCATAAGCATACACTTAAACATGTTCAACATATGTGTGTAAACTTCTAACTGCTTCTTAACGCTTTTGACTCCCGTTTTGCTTCAAAACTTGTCAGTTATCTTAAGATAACTCGTTTGCAAGAAAGTTTCATAGTTGTAAAATATTGTAAATTTATTCATAAGTAACGATACTAACCTTTATTTTGTACATGTTAGCCTCATTGTTCCAGAAATTTTCAGATAATTAAACGAAACGACGCATATGTCTTCACTAGCTCAGTGACTAAAACAATTCAATTTTTGTTGCCTGCCTTGAGTGGTAGACAAGATGAAACGTCAACTTAATTAATTTAAACTTGATTTGCATAATTATTCTCAAATGAATCACTTGAATAACAGTCCTATAAAACTTGAAAATGTGGAAAAACTAAGCTCCTGACAAACTTGACTAATGTTGAATTTTCTCAAAATTTGCCAAAATTTCTTAAATATAGATTAATTACAATTAATTAGTTAATTACTTCGGTTATTAATACGGTTTACGACTTGAATTCCTGTAATTACATTTGTAATTTGATACAGGTTACTTGATTAAGCAAAATCGACTTTGTTGATCAAGTTTACCTTAAAATTATTGCTACTAATCAACTTCAAGAATTGATTGATCGAAATTTTCGCTGCATTTTAGATCCTACCAGGCTATTCTAACTGGATCATTTATACGAGCCTTCACAAATGGGAAAAATATGTGGGCTGCATTT
>JAQFYP010001176.1:0-16812 GCA_034694865.1 Bilobella braunerae | reverse complement strand
TGTGTTTGCCGCTGCCTTTGCTTTGGCCTAAATTAGATTACTGACACAATCGTCAGGTGGCGCATTGTTCGTAACAGTCATATAATATTGTTATAAAGAGACACGCATTATGTTGGTTTTTAAGAAATTTGGAAGGAAAAACATGCTAATTAGTATTCAGAAAAGGTTTCTTCGGTGACAATTAAACAACTATAAAAATTTACTCTATGTTTTGGATGCTGCCAAAAATATGTTTGTTAAAATAGTTCAACTTAAAAAAATCGTTATTTATTAAAAACTGAGGTTAAAAACTAAGCTTCAATGACTTCAAGTTGCATTACCATAAAATTTAGTGTTTAATCTTTAGTTAAGAAAAATGAAACGAATTGATATAGTAAACCACCATAAATTTCGACCGATAAAAACTTCAAAGTGTGGATTTAGAGTTACTTAATTACAATTAGTGATAATTATTTAATTCAAACGCAAGATGTCTGTATCCGCTTACTGGTAAAATTATAATTATAACTTTTATTTCATTTTATAAAAAAAAAAAGCTTTTAATTGTAAGCGGCATTTTCTTAAAGTTTGAATCTCTCAATTAACAGTTCGCTTTCCAAGGACGCGGTTCACCGTGAGTCCAAGTCCTAAACAGAAAACTGAACAACATCAATAAAGCAATAAACGATTGGAGTTTATGATGTAGTACCTTTGCTGGCACAACATGCCAAAAAAAATTCTTTACAAACAAACCGGTAAATTTTCTATTTACCTTTCAGTTGATGCATTCTCACTGCTAGATGCCAACGCATGTAAAAGTAGTCTTACAAGTATTGTTATTAGAATCTTGATACAGGAAATTTTGTTAATAAAATAATGTTAATAACTAAGAGCCAAATTTTCAATTGTGATCTCAAAATGGTCTCTGAAGCCAGCCTTTTCTAAAGTAAATTTATAAAATACATAAATGCACGTCTAAATTGTAAGGACTTAATTTTAAAAAAAGCACAATATTTTCATACATTTACAAGACAATAATTGTTCCTCGTTCTATACCCATAAAACATGGCGTCGTGTCATCTGATTCATGTTACGATAACAAAGGAATTTGTGAGCAATAATCGTAAAATTTTCAAAGCTTATTATTCTAACCAAAACACGTTTTGCAAAATCTCAGTTCTAAAAAGCAAAAAATATTAAACTAAAAATAGAAAAAGTTCTTAAATTTAACCCTGTTAATTTAACTTATAAGTAGTTTTTTGATCGGTAAGCACAAATTCCTTCTAAAAAAAACTTCTGGAAAAGTTTATAGCTCCATAAATTTCTGTCCAGCATAACTCAAATGTCATTGTCCAGCATTTGAGGTAAGGGTACTTGACATCTGATAACGCAGCAATCTAGCGCCCGCACAATGTTGTCTTAAAGGGTCACAAATTGCCCTGCAAAACAAGTTTTCAGCGCCACTGGAGGCCTTAACTTTACGATTATGGTAGCGTTCGCTGGAAGGCTGCAGCAGCAAGGGAGGAGGACATTTTAAGGGCTCTCACTAAAGTAACAAGGACTTGGATATGCAGGGTCCTTGTCTCTTTAGACGATCCGATCGTCACTCCAGGGAAACTTTTTATTTACAAAGTATGATTATGCCTCCAGATTCCAGGATGATGCTGGATGCTGGACAAGTATCTAAGAGAAAAGAGAATCCTTTAAAGGATGAAAAATAGTAATCCTTTAAGGATTTACAATAATAAACAAAATCGAATCATCAGTACGATCGACATTTTTAAAATAAAAAAAACTTACGTGCAAAATCTTCTATTTAGTATTTTTAGAACGTATTTTGGAACATTTTACTGTTATATACCAAAAATCAATTTATTAGTTACATCAAAATTTTGGTAACTTTGATACACTAACTTTTAAGCTTTTATAAGGCCTTACCTTAATTTTGTTTAATTCGGCGTTTGAACAAGACATTTCTAAAGTCGAAATTTACGGTTTTCACAACATTTACGTAATTACTGCATTTTAGAAAAAAAAAATCACATTTACTTTTGTGTAGAAGCTGTAGACTCTGAGATTTGTATGTTGTGAAATTTAAGATATAAAAATCTAACAAGAAATTAGCTAAGAAAAATTTAAATTTTTGAAAATCCTTCACGACGTTAGACGCCCATTTTTGGTCTTGTTTCTCAGGTAATTGGCAACGATTAAGGTAAGGCATTTGTGACAACCTACCTTGAAGCCCTTACTGTCAGCTTAAGTCCTCCCACAAAAACAAAGGGCCACCACAACGCAAAAAAACAAGCCCTTAAAATATTTCGGAAACTTTTTGAAGGAACCCTTTCACCGTAACTTCCAATTTTGAAAATTTTGAAAATGGATCAAAGTACTGTTGAACAATGAACAAGGAAAGTGATTATTGTCTGAAACTTGAATGCTAATCCTTTGAACCCTTAAATGATTTCACAGAATGAAAGAGAGTACTTAGGAGGGCCCTTAAGCGGTTTCAAATGCACTGTAATTGCACCTAATTTTAAAGTATTTAAAATAAAGTGTCTTACTTATGACTACGTTGACAGTAGATCTGAAAATATAAATTTTGGAAATATATCGCATTTTGTAAGGTAATGAATGATCGTATATTTTTTTTAAACAATGTATTTTTCCTAAACATTTCTAAATTTCTAATTAATATCTGCTAGATCTATTGCTGGACTTAAGTGGTTAATTAAATTGTTAATTAATTAAGAGTGAAATTTTAAGTCCCCTTTTAACAAAAAACCCTTAGCTCCGCCTCCTGTGAATGTCAACAGTCATTGTCAGTGTGCCAGGGCCATTATGCTATTAAACTTTATATTTGATACTTATCTAACCGACAAATTCAAAAAGAGAATCCAAGAGCCCTAGGCAGTACCCTTAGCACAATTTCATGTTTCAAGCAAATGGAATTGCCACTGCCTTCTCCCCAAGGGCCCATGAGGCGGAGACGCGATGACACTGAAAATGACGTCGTCGCCACCAAGGGCCCGCTCTCAAGGCCTGTCACTGCAGTGCTCTCGATATTGCGTCGCTTCTTCAGGAAAATTGACTTCTCAAAATATTGTCATTAATGGCTTTGGTGGAATCTTTAAGCAGGATTTAGTGTTTTGAATTATTTTGTATTTTATTAATCAGTAAGTTTTCACAAATTAAAACAGTAATTTTGAATTGCACAGTAGATTTTGAGAAATTTCATTGGGTTGTTGCAATATTTTCTTAAAATGACGCTATCACTTCAATTTTTAGTTGAAAATTATGTCTACGCTAAACGATACTTTTGGTTAACTAGCCAGATATACAAAACATGTTCACAATTGCTACTGTTTTCTACATCAATCGAGTGTTCTGAAAAAAAAACTGAATTCTAAAAAAATCAAATTCTGAGAATTCAAATCATATTCCTATCTTTAGCTCGAGACGCGATTGCGATATTATATATTATTATATTTTTGGATGGCGTTAACTTGAAAATTTCCAAATTTCAAGAAGTTTACGTAAAAAACTGAAAATTTCAAAAAAAAAAAAAATGAGAAGGTTTGCTTGGGTTGATTACATTAGAATTGGGTTGATGATAGTTATTATCCAATTTCCCTCCAGGACAAAACTTTTTGAATTGACCTCTTCAAATAAAGGCCCCTCAGCAAATAGGAGCGCTTTAAGTTACCCAAAACCTGGATTCTGTCAGAAGCGGATAATCAGGATCTGCTTAGCCTGAAGACCATAATTGCTACTTCCTGGAAATGCTGCTTCTTTGGGTGGTCGTTGCGCAGTCGCCATGGTCAACATATGTACATGCTCAACATGAATGTTGAAAATGCTTTAATGTTTGTTTAAAAATGCTTGTTTGTTTCCTAAATGATTGAACAGCGGCATTCCACCAACATAAACATGCCCATTTTGGTCTTGTTTCTCAGGTAATTGGCAACGATTAAAGTAAGGCACTTATGGCAGCCTACCTTAAAGCCCTTGCTGTCAGTTTAAGTCCTCCCACAAAAGCAAAGGGCCACCGTAGCGCAAAAAAAAAACAAGCCCTTAAAATATTTCGGACACTTTGAAGGAAGTTTTTTGATAACTTTGAAAATAGATCAAAGCACAGTTGTTTAGAACGCACAGAAGAGAGCAATTATTGTCGTAGATTTGAATGCTAATCCTTAGACTCCTCAAAGGAAATAGAATGAAAGAGAGTACTTAGGAGGGCCCTTAAGCGGTTTCCAATGCACTTTAAAGTATCCAAACTGAAGTGTCATATTTGTGTTTAAGCTGAAAGACAGTAGGATTTGGAAAAACAAATTTTGGAAATTTATCGACCGTAATTTTTGTTAAATGTATTTTTCCTAAATATTTCTAAATGTCTGTCTAATATCTGAAGGATCTATTACTGTATTTAAGTGGTTAATTAAATTGTTAATTAATTAACAGTGGAATTTGAAGTCTTTTTTAACAAACCTCCGCTTCCTGTCAACGTCAACTGGCATTGTCAGTGCGTCAGGACCATTAGGACATCATACTTTACATTTGATACGTAATGCCTTATCTAACCAACGATTTCAAAAAAGATGGTCCAAGGGCCCTTTGCAGTACCCTTAATGACGCAGCACAATTTCATTATTCAAGGAAATGGAATTGCTTCAAGTCCTCTGCTTTCTCCCCAAGGGCCCATTACGCGGAGACGCGATGACACTGAAAATGACGTAGTCGCCATCCAAGGGCCCATAGACTTTAAGGGCCCACTCTCAAGGCTTTTTTTCACTTTTGAAAAGGTGATCTCTATAATTGCTTCGGTGTAATTAAACATTAATAAACTATATTTTGAATTATTTGTGCTTTTTATTCAGTATCTTTCAAAAATTTAAAAACAGCGGTTTTGAATGGCTAAAATATTTGAAGTTTCTTCTTACGTCCTATTGCTGTTATTTTAGGGATGCTATTACTTTATTTATGTGTCGTCTTGACACTAGTTGCAAATTATGTCAACGCTTTAAAGGTACTAACTTTAGCTAACTAGTCAGTTACGCAGAAATTTTTTTAAAGTTATTACTATTTTCCATTTTTGCAAACAAAATTATGTTCGAAAAATTCAAGGTACATTAAAAAAAATTGTTTAATTATGCATTCCCAACTCCCGACGCTCCGCTTCATTTTGAATTCTTAAATTCAAAGAAGAGCAAATTGTCTAATCTCTAGAGACCTGCGCCACTTTTGCGTAAATAAATTTTGACGTTACGTCTTCTTCCAGAACGATTCTCACCTTCCCTTGTCTCAATGTCAGGAACACTCAAGAAACTGTTAGACCACACACAAATGCACGGCGTAAAACGCTCTGGTACAGCATCGCCCATAAATTAGCATAATGTCAGAAAAATACAATTTCCCCATTGTCAAGTGTCATACACAGTTTACCAAACAGGTGGAAATTTTGAGCATTTATGGAAATTATGAAATATTTTCTTTTTTGCTTTTGATCAAATTCCACCAAAATTCAATTTTTTTGCAGTTGTTGGTGTTTCGTTTTACCTTCGAAACCCTATGAAGGTACTTAAGGGTTCTTTTAAAAAAGTTCTCTTTTCTTTTGTGTAAAGCTTAAACGATTTGCCGATTTTTTTTATTTTTTTTTATTTTACCTTTTCCAAAAGCGCCTTAATTTTTCAGTTGGGCCGTTTGCTATTTTGAAAATCAACCGCCGCTGATGATGGACATTGTTTAATTGGAAAAGCTTCCTTAGAAGGTGGGAGGGTTCCCTTGGGAAAAGGGAGAGGCCTTAAATTGTAGGCCGAAATGAAGGGCCTAGGAAGTGAGGGCTGAAGGGCTTCTCCGATTGACAAGGGCCCCTATCAACTGTCATGGCCTTCGCCACCGCTCTTTTTATCTGCGCTAGACAAATTTCCGCTTTCGTAACCAACATGCAAATAGATTCTAAACCAACTGAAACCGTTCCAACCAAATTTTAAAAAAACGCTTTGAACCACGTAACGGTGGTAAGGGCTCAAGTGCTTCGTTTTGCAGACACGCAAAGGAAAGGGCGGTTTTTTCAACAGCTTAATTCACGAACTGTCAAAAGTAGACTCGCTCTCATGCCAATCAACGTAACGCAAATGCACAACGCAAAGCATTAACTCAATCAAGAAAGCAAAATTCTGCTTTTCACATTTTCACCTGATTCATAGCCTTACTGAGCTGTTTGCAATTTTTTGTGCAATTTTTTTCAATTTTTGTTCACCCGAAATTAGACAAAATATGAAGCATAATTTTAGAAAGGATGACCAATTTACCCTGAAAAGGTATAAAAAAAAAGTTACAGGTTGCAAATAATCATTTATGTACCGACCGATTCTTAAGTATTAACTATTCCACACAACATTCTGAGAGTAACAAACTGAAAAACAAACTCAACTATGATTATTAAATGGTAGTACATAGTACATAATTTTTAAATATTCAAATCATATTTGAAAAATAATAAATAATATTGCGCAATCAAACAGTCAACAATCAAAAATCTAAGAATTGGCACAGGAAACTTTTAGCGATGTTTAGTTGTCTCTGAAGAACATTCTCGAAAGCAAACGTGGAAGACTTGTTTTTAGAACAAACAGATATATCGTTTCAACAATACTTTTTAGAAAAAGAACACAGTTTGAAAATTCGTTGAAAAGTGTTTTTCTTAATGAAGGCGTTTTTTTAATTGAAACTTTCACTTTTAAAAAAAGGCTCTGTACAATGTCGAGTTTTCTTTCACAGGTATCTACTTTAAACTTTCTTTCACACTCCCCTTGCCAATCGCTCTTTCAAAGAATTGTTCTAAGTTGTAGAGTAAAAAACATTATTTTCTAGACATTATTTTCCATTATTGTTACACTTAAGTCCACACTTAAGTTTTGCTCCTGTTTCTTTTGAAGTGGATACCTTGCATTTTTCTTCCGGATTTACACTTTGAAAGCCCTGGAACTCTAACCTGTTTCAAATGCGGCTGACAGCCACTCACAAATGACTTCTGGACCACCACTTACTTAGAGGCAGATTTCATTTTCACCTGTAATAGTTAAGGGGCCCTTTAAAAGTCAAAGGGCCCCCTTAAGTCCCTCCAAGACTTGCTCCCTTAAGGGCCACAAAAGTTTGATATTTATTTAAAAACGTAAACTTGAACATCCAGATTGGTGTAAAATTGAGAATTACATATGCTAATGGCATCAAGTTACACCCAAGATTCAATTTCTCCAGATTGTCCAGGACTGATTCTCCAGGAATGTAATTAGGCCAGTTTGGGTCCTTTGTTTAAGGGCTTTTTTTCAAATTCCACTCCAGGAAGATTTCTCTTGCTTTTATTCTTGTTCTAAATCCTTATTTGAACAAGAAAAACTGTCTCCAATTTCTGTTCAAATGAAGACTCGACTGGAAAACTTTGTTTTCCTTAACCTTAACGCGCTAAAGTCAGCATGCCAAATCTAAGTTCAAATTTTTTAACGGAACAAATCTTGTTTTAAAAATGAGCGGTTTCTAAAACGCATATTCTTTCAAAACTTAAAAAGAAAATTGAACAAAGCAAAATTGGTCAATACCCAATTGTCATCGGATTGGTCATCGAATATTCCTTATTTTTTAAAGCAGCTCGAAACTGTGTCATATAAAAAAAGTTTTTTTTATTTCAAAACAACGTTTTTAGTTTTCATATACAGTTTTTTTTATTCTAAAACAAGGTTTTTTTTTTCTTCTGAAACAAAGTTGTTCCGTGTTGTACAATTTTTATTTTGAATAGCATTTCTTTCAAAAACAAAGAAAAGGGTGAATACTTTTTTAGAGAACCCGTTTTTAGAGAGATTTTTTGAAAGATGTTGATTTTTGTAATGATGATGTTGTTTGCCTAATTTTTTGCTTAAAAACGAGTTTGGAGAGAGTTACTTTTAAATAGCAAACCATTTTCATCGGGCAAAGTCTGAAGTCTCAAGAAGATACGATGTGTCAGATGGCAACCAGTTGCCTCCAGCCAATTTACAATTTACTTAAAGTTCATGACGGCGGTGGTCGTCACTTATTACCCCTCAATGTACGCCTCAAGGTCACGAGATTGACAACGCGAGGATTTCAAATTACTTTTAATAAATTTTTATTTATTTTAAACTTAAAAATCATGACTAAAACACCAAAATTATAATACTCGAAATGATGAGTTGACCTCTTAGTTAACTCAATTAGAAAATGTTAATGATAGTTGTGGTAAATTTTAAACACATCTGAGGGCACTTGTATTGAAAGTGTTTTAAGTACCCTAAAGAAATGATGTGCTTTTACATTTAAAAAACAAACGGAGATTCATAATGTGGCAAACTGTTGCATTTGAGGCAAAGGAAGATCTTGCCTTACTATATATATGGATACATGAGGGGTTTACTTTGGGCCAGAGGTAAACGCGCAGTCTCCTTTGAGACTGCGCGTTTACAGTTTATACAGTTTTTACAGTTTTTACAGTTTGCAGTTTATAGCAATTTGTTTCGGTTTGAGTTCCAGTGAGTTCAAACTCAAAGTGAAACTGGTGACATTGGAACTTCGAAGACTTTATAGTTTGTCCCCTTGCCAAAGTGAAAAAGTGCTTATCTCGCAGAGGAAGTTATTGAGGGTACTTAAGGACCCAGTCAATGGTTTTGAGAGTTGCGTCCCTTCACGGTCCCTTCCCTTAGAACGTTGAGAAAACTGTACAGTTAAATTCGGAATTGAATAACAGTTTTGTAGAAATAAGCCTTTTTTATTATTGAAACATGCGGTAATATGACTTTTATACATAAAAAAAATAAAAAAATAAAAAAATTCCATCAAAATAAGTAGCGATGCAAATTTGTTTGAATGAACTAATTTTACTGTAACATGTGTGTGAAGTGTTGGGTATCGCATTTAAATAGTTTATCGCATCAAAGTTGCAAATTGCGGTGCGTGAGATGAGGTCAATTTCATTATGATTTGCAACGTGATCCAAATTTAAGTGGTGAAATGGTGGTAGATCAATGAACCGTGGAGTTCCTTTTTCACAGAACTTGATAAAAAAAAACCTACTGGATAGAAAGGTTGCTATTTTAAGGACCCTTAAGGCTCGCGAGGTCTGCTTGCGTGTATAAACTAGTTGACACGGAAATTATTATATTTAAAATAAGATCTATTATGGAGATGCTACAGGAATTATTCTACTGAATGCCGGTTGTGCAATGGTGGTCTTCAGGGGGATCGGGTGTTATTCCCTTCAGGCCCCCCGTCAAGGGCCTTAGAACTTCCTGCATTAAAACTCCAAATAACTAAAAATCCTGAAATAAATGTTTGTTATATAAATATGTTACGTAGAGATTTAATCATTCAAGGCCAAATATAATAGCATTTACAGATGAACTTCACCCTGTAAAGCATTACTCACTTTCCTAAAGAGAGGGTGAATTATGCAAATTAGCTTTACCATGTCTCCGCGACCATGCAGTTGTACTCCAATCAAGAACGAAACTTTATTTTTAGATGCATCAAACCCTTAAAATCAAATGAGATGACTCTCCTCAAAATAGATTGGAGAGAGCGTGCGGACGATTTTAGAAGATAAATTGAAGATCGGTTGATGAAGGGACTAAAGGGCACGTGACTGACACTTTGTTAATTGTCACTGTCAAAACTTTTGTGTCGTGAAAAAAATTTCACACCTTTCATCTCTAGTGAATGAATTTTTTTAAAACTAAATGTTCTTCTTTCTTATTCACAAGGCATGTTTTAATCTTTGCCATTTAGTGCATCACACATGAAGTACATTCGGTAGAAAAATAAATCATTTTGTCTAAAAGATTGCAAAACAACCGGAAAATTGTACTGTAGACTAAAAAACTAGTGTAAAAAAATTCTTCCAACCCTTTACCAAATTTTCTAAACATTTTAATTGTACTTCCAAACGCAAAATAACTTCCAACTGTACCTGTGCGTTATTTTTTTTATTAATTTAGCGTCTGTTCATATAAAGAAAGTGGGTTGGTCCCAAGGAACAATAACGTAAAACTCCAATTGTTCATTTCAGTTTGTTCTACTACCAAAATTATTGTTTACTTTTCCGCCTCTTCCCTTTTTTTTATAATAGAAATTTCATTACAAGAGATGTAAATTGAAGACTTCAGAAAGTGCATTGTTTTAGTCATAATAATATTGTCGTAAAGAGAGGCATTATGCTGGTTTTCAAGAAAATTTGGAAGGTAAAGATGCTAATTCATGAAGGACTTTTCCCGCTGAGAATTAAATAGCAACTCTACAATTTTGACACAGGACCTAAAACGCTTTTGTTTAACTCAACTTTGTATTAGAAAAAAAACAAGAATTGCTGATTCTAAGCTTCAATTCTAAGCTAAGCTTCAATGACTTGATTTAAGTACGGAAAATTGAATTACCATAAAATGTAGTCGTCAACTTTATGTTTCCATAAGAAGACAATTGAAGCACGAGTCGATGTTAAAATAAAAGCAAAACCATTTCAAACCAAAAACCAAACCAAAATTTCAACCAACAGAAACCTAATTTTAGAGTATCTAATTGTAATTAAGCAATTAAAAGCAAGATGAACAAATCTCTTCACTGATGAACATTTTACGAAGTATGATTTCATTCTAATAAAAAGACATTCAATTTTAGACGATATTTTCTTAAAATTTAAATAAGTATCTCAATTAGAAGTTCGATCTCCCAAGAAGGCGTTGTCCTTGAGGTCAAGTCATAAACAATAAACTGAATAACGTCAATAAAGCAATTGGGTCGTAAAGGATTGACGTTTATGGCGCAATTGACAAATACGGACAAATGTCGCAATTGTTTAACTACTTTGACTCAAATTAACCAGATTTGACAATCGCAATGACCCTGACGGGTCGTGGGTGGCTTCTGGGTAAATATAATAATATATATAAATATATTAATATATATCATATGTATTATATATATATTAATATATTAATATATATATAATATAACTATAGCCTTTTTTCGTATTGCGTTTGAAGAAAATTTGCTCACAGGTGTCGTACACTTGCTGTCACAAAATGCCAAATATTTTTTAATTTACCGAAATACTGGTGAATTCTCATTTTACCTTTCAGTTGAGCTAATGTCAATTTTGATGCTAAACTCTTGCAACAACAAAAACAACATGCTTTGGATATTAATTTTGCAAGAAAAATTACAAAATATTGTTCGTAGGAAATTTTGTGCTACACACGATAGAAATAAGTAGAAATAATGCTTAAAAGCAAAATGGATTTTACAATCGGGATTACAAATTGGTCTCTGAAACCAGCTTTTTTCTTTGAAGGTAATTTTGTCAATTATATATAAATGCATATCTAAATTTTAAGAACTGAACTTAAAATAAACGATATTTTAACATTTGCAAGTCAATGATTGTTCCTCGTTCCGTATCCATAAAACATGGCGTTGTGTGATATGATTCATATTATGATAGAATATTTTCTGAGCAATAATCGTAAACTTTGCAAGTTAAATCTTATTATTCTTACCAAAACACGCAGCACAAAATCTCCCTTTTTTCATCGCAAAAAAGATTCAGCGCCACTGAAGCCTTAGCTTTACTGTAATAACCGTGGTGTAGTTTTTGAGCAGCATTTAGTATCTTTAACTATTTAGTTTTTTTATTTGTGTTTTTAAGTCAAAAAATTCAAACAGCAATTTTGAATCGCACGGTATACTTTCAGCACTTTCTTCATAGTTTCATGCTCATATTCTCAAGTTAAGTAAAAATGGCGCTATCACTTAGGTACTTTTGCGTAGTTTGAACACTAGTTGCAAATTATGTTTACGCTCAAAAGGTAATTTTAGCTGAGCTGCTAGATGCTAGATACAGTTTTTGAACAATTGCAGAGTGAGTGTTCTAACAATGATATTCTAAAAAGAACTACCTATGTTCTAAACTATTATGTTATAAAAAAAAACTACGCTCTAATAAATTCGTTCTAAAAACACCCGGTACTTCATGAAAACGTTAAATATGCAGTGTGCACGCTTGACGATTCTCTACATTTTCAATTCAGAGAAGCAAAGGCAAGCACGATGTCTTGTCTCTAGAGACCTGCTGCACTTTTGCGTAAATAAATTTTGACGAGCGTCTTCTTGCAGAACGCTCCTAACCTTCCCTTGTCTCAATTTCTAGAACACTCAAGGAACTGTTAGTCAGACCACACAAAAACTCATAATGCAAAACGCTCTGTACAACATTGTGCCCGCAAAGCGAGAAATCAGCGCGTAGTAAACGACTTTTTAATTGAAAAATGCAATGAAAACCGGTAAGTGTACTTAAACGCCCTTTATCAAATGGCCACATTTTTGTGATTCACTTTTCTTTTGTCCTTAGCTTAAGCGATTTGGCGTTGCTTTGTTTTTAATTTAAAAAAAATCAAATGACTTTTCAAAAAGCGGCTAATTTTCAAATGTATGTTAAGGCCCATTGCAAGCTATTTTCAAAATCAACCACCGGTGTTGACCCGGCTGAAACTAATCAAATTTTCTAAAATAAAATAAAAAACGCTATGAACCACTTAACGGTGATGAAGGCTCATTGTGCTTCATTTTACAGACGCGCAAAAGAAAGGGCGGTTTTTAATTGCTTAATTTACGAACTGTGAAAGTACATTTGTCAGCGCAATTTCAATTATATTAAATTTATTTTTTTATTAGAATGAGAGCAAAAAAAGAGAAATGGTTCATTTCAGAAATAATGAAAAGCATAAAAACAGTAAAAGAACAAGTAAAAAACGAGTAAAAACAGCAAGTGAAAATTTAGCGCAAGTAAAATTACTTCGAACAAAATTATTCAAAAAATTGTTATTCTTGTATTAAAAATTAACCATAGAATTTTTTAAAAGGTTAAAGAAACGAGTCCATACACCATACCTTCTACTTACTTGAACTTAGATGAATGGTTTGTACCTGATGTAAGTTCAATATTTTTTGAAACAGCTCAGAACTGTGTCATTTCTATAACAAAAGCAATTAATTAAATTTTTGTGAAAATGAACAAATGTGTATATTTTAGAGAACCAGTTTTTTAAAAGAAACATTTTGATGATATTGCTAGTTTAATTTTTTGTTTTGGAAACCTAGTTTGGAGCTTCTTACTTTCATGTAACAACAAAAGTCATTTTTACAGGGTAAAATCTGTTGATGTCTCAAGAAGCCACACGGCGTGTCAGATGGCCGCTTGTCATCTCCAGCCACTCTACGTCGCGTTTTTGTGAGAAGTTCACGACGGCGGTGGTCGTCACTTGTTACCCCTCAAAATCACGTGACCCACATCGCGACAAATTCCCATTAGTTTAAAAAAGTAATAATAAAGTCCGTTGTAAGATGGTGTTGTTTGGCTATTATACGCCGTCCCATATTTCCATTTTATGATAATTTCCAAGTTTGATGATAAGGGTTCAGTCACTTGTTCTAAACGAATCGCGTCTCTTCAAGGGCTCATCAATAGTCGACAAATCTAAAGTAATTGTTAAGTTCAGAGTTTTTTTAATTGTAAATATTTAAATGCAACTAATTAATTATAACTTCCACGATAATAAATTGCGTTGACTGGACTTTTTCAAATGTATTTGTTAATGCTGTTACAGATGTTTGAGAAAGGTTGGATACTTTAGGACGCCACGAACTTGCAAATTTCATTTAATGAAATGACATCAATTTCATTGTGATTCCCATAGTTAGGTTCAACATTTAAGTGATTCGAAAAGTTGTGGCAGATTAATGGACTGTGGATTTATCTTGTTCTGAACTAATTAAAAATGTAAAAAAAAATATTTTCAAATGTACAAATTGGATTTGGCTGATACAAAAGTGCATACAATTGGATCAAGAACATGGTGCATTTTAAAATGCGCCGAAATAAGCAGAAAACAAAACAATAGAAGAATTAGACATTTTAAACACAAGACCATTTTTAAAATAAGTCAAAATTTGTAAACACTTTTTTGAATTCAATATGCTTTATAATGTGAGGTGTCAAAATACTAACATCTTAACAATTTGAGAATATATTTATACTTTTGAAGAAGGTTAGTAAACATATAAAGTATTTTATACGTTCCCTCATATGTAGTCCCGACAAATTAAAAGTAAATTTGAATTTTAGTCTAATTTTAGAAATGGTTCAAATTTGAAAATCTGTTGTTTGAACAGAACATGTTTGAAACGTCAGAGCAACACATAGTGAGATTTTATGACACATTCGTTGCTGTCAGATATTGTAGTAAGTAGAATTCCTACAAATTAAAATAGGTGTAGTTTCTAATAAACCCTTAATCCGAAATTTGGAAGAGTGTTCATTTAGTTGGCTTGCATCGTCAAAGTCTCATAAACACTTCTTATTGAAGCTTTGACGAAGGGCCCCTTACCCTTTGCAATAAAAAGTGTATCTATCTCAAGCAAATTTTTAATTTAGATGTTATCTTCTACAGTCCCAATTACAAGCAAATTCTACCAACTTTCAAACAGAATGAGGAAAATAAGACCAATAAAACAGAGGGTTGATGAAAACTTCCAAGCTTAATGCAGCCAATTATATTGCCAGACATTTATATTAACAACTTTATCAATACTACTCAAATATTAAATGACTACATATTTTCCAAGAGTAGTAGTTTCAATAGTTACACTTCACCAAAACTAATTTAGAATGTAAATTGTCTAAAGAAAATTATCTATAGTGAATAATGTCTAGAAGTAGAACTAGTAATATGTAGAAGAATTATATCAATAATATGTAGAACCAAAGCTAACATGAGCAACCCTAATGAATTGTACTTCAACATAATTGCATTTACCTAGTTGTGCCCAAACCCCTCAATTTACTTTAGAATTCCAACTTCAGTTAACCTAATTTTAATTAATTTATATGTTTTAGTGTCAGGTTTGAAATCTACAGAAGGTTATTTTACGTTAGGCATAATTATTAATTCTAGACATTATTTGCTTAGATATTATTTAGTTCTAGATATTACTCAATTTAGATATTTCTCTTCTAGATATTGTTCTTTAGATATTATACCATATGAACCTATCCAAGACTGTCAAATGCAGATTACAAGATATTTACTACGTTCGTATGATTTTCTTGAAAATGCATTCAAAAGAAAGCTATTTATAACCTCATATTTAGCGCAAGGTATCGCAAGGGCTCGTTCTTGCAGTAATCTTAAGGGTCAATCTCGACAATTTTCGACACATACGATTCTTTAGGTGATTTAAAAATTTGCTTCAGAATTCAGATTATAAACAAAAAGTACCCTTAGTCGTTGGGTTTGTGTTTTTGTGTCTTTCAAGAAAATTGTTAATTAAAGAAAATCGGATACGGATCTATTGCATTATCAAGGTGTGGCGGAGTGCATGTTCCAATAATTTCTTCAACAACTTTTAAAATTCGAATATTCTGATCGCTTGAGCAATTTTTTAGTCAGAATATTATTATTATTTAGTAAATTTGAGTGTAAATGCTTTAAGCATTTTCGAACAGTGCGAAATGTGTGATATTGTGATCTAAATTTTCAGTTTTATTGAGAAAAGTAAAAGTGGTGTGAAAGCGTTCTTTTCTTGCTTTCATGAATGTTCCCGTGGTTTTTTCGATGTAGTATTTGGGCACCATAAATTGCAGTTGAGCATAATTCAATTGGCAAGTCCAGAAGGTAAGAAAAAACTGGTTGACATCTGAAAAGGCAGAATCTAGCGCCCACTTAAGGCTACTTTTGAAGGGCCACAAATTGCCGTGCAATCTCGCTTCAGCATCGGTAACATCCGTCATTTGTCTCACAAACTAATATTAATGTTTATAAAAAAAAATTTGCGGCTTCACCTTGCAATTTCACTTGAATTTGCACACTTTCAGTAGAAAATTTGCAGAGATTTCTCAAAATAGTCAATTTGCACAGACATTCCTTGTAAATGTCCCAAGATATATTGTAAGTCCTCTAAAATGCACCCTCATCGGCTTGTACAGACCAAGCGGCACTATTGTTATGTATATTGTTAAGTACATAGTATATTGCTTTTATGATAAATTTTGCGGCTGATATTTGTTTTCAGAAATTTTCAAAATTCTCTGAATCCTTATTTGATTTAACACAGAAATTGCACGACTCCAAGAGGGGTTATCGTCAAATTATTTTGATTACTTGTACAATAACAAATCTTAAATCCCCAATTTTTACGTGTAAAATCCCGTAAAATTTTTTGAAAATAAATCTCACCCGCCAAATATATCAATATTGCAATAATAATATTGTAAGACGACTATCGTGAGCTGCATGCATAGTGACTATATGTAACACTTAAGTTATTAGACTTCAGGCTAGCCAAACAAATCCGTTCTAGAACAGTAGGATCCAAAAATTAAAACCAAAATACTCCGGTCCTAGAAATGGCATTTTGCGCTTTCCTGTATAAATTTCGTTTAGTAGAGCTTTAAAAAATTTAAGGAATAATATAATTGCGTTTACAGTCAAACTTTGACCTGTAAAACATTACTCAATTTGGTAAAAGAGGACTGCAACATGCAAATTAGCTTTACAATGACTTCACAACCGTGCATGTATAAACGAATCAAAAACAGACCGTTATTCTTACAAGGAAATATTTTTGGTGTCCCCTGTGTTTCACGACGTCACCTGTGTAATTTAATAGGCCAAAGGGTCCTTAAAAATTCCCCAATGGGAAATTTCTGCCAATTGAGAATTGGCGGAGATATTCAAATTTTTGAAGTTTGGAATTGCACGGGAGAGATAGGAAGAGTCC
>JAQFYP010001175.1:0-16829 GCA_034694865.1 Bilobella braunerae | reverse complement strand
AAATGATCAAATTCGTCCAGAAAAGGCGTAATATGAGTCAGGCGATGGGTGAGGCGCCTCTATCCATGGACGGACACGGGTTCGAGTCCCGGTGTCGCCAATATGGAAGTGTTTTCTTCCAAATGGATTTCCCACCATTCTTGCCCAAATGGGGTATTGGAGGCCAGGTGGGGCAGTTGGGGTGCGTGTGTAACGTGGGGTTGCAGTCGCGGGGGGGGGGGGTGGACTGGGGTTTCGAATTATTAATTATAAATTTGGAAATTTACGGTAAATGATAATTGCACCCCTTTTTGGTTTGTTGAGTCACTTGATGCTGAAATTTTTATAGGAGAAAAAATACGGCTGATGGAGTTCTCATTGTTAGCATTTTCAAAATTTGCAAATGGTTTGCTGATCTGGATTAAACAAAATTGGGAACGTATTTGGCAATAAAATTACAAACAATTTGTCCCTAAAATAAATTGTTGGACAAAAATGTCAGTTACGGGAGACGTTGTCACTGATCATTTGTGTTAGATTTAGGTTAAAAGCCAGAAGTATGGCTATGTTATCTCCCTTGTTTAATAGGCGAGCAAGGGGTTTAGGTTGGTTTATTGGTTTTTTTGTGTAGATTGAAACGATTTGCCTCGAAGATCTCTTATTGCAATAGTTATCATTAATTATTATTTAATTTTAATTATTTGTTGAAATAAAATGCCTAATAGAAAACTCTATTAGCTTCTCCCTGAATATTTTTCACGAGCAGCTTTTCACGTAGATCGTTGAATAATGTTCTCCGTCTCTTCTCTCCTCCGTGTGTAGATTGAAACGATTTGCCTCGAAGATCTCTTATTGCAATAGTTATCATTAATTATTAATTAATAATAAGTATTTGTTGAAATAAAATGCCTAATAGAAAACTCTATTAGCTTCTCCTTGATAATTTTCTACGAGCAGTTTTTCACGTAGATCGTTGGATAATGTTCTCCGTGTCTTCTCTCCACGTGCAGTAATTCTCTCTTTAACTACACAGCGACTTGTTTTGGAAAATTATTTTTTAGGGTTACAGAACTCATTCATTATTGCAGCCTACTTTACTCCAAAGCAATTTCGATCCCTCTCTTCTCTCCTTTTATTTTTTTCCATAATTGTAAAATCTAAACCTCAGCTTAACATTGATATCAGGTAATCCAATAAAAATCGCTAAATCAAGCTATGCACATATGAAAACAGGCAATAAATCGCATTCAACAAAGTAGCGAAAAGCAATCTAATTATATACTTGAGATACTTAAAGTGCTAAGTTTGGGTTCTGTTACCATATCAGGCCATGATTTTAATCAGTACAGGTTATTTAACGTAACGGTATTTGGAATTTTTGGGTAGCCAGGGTACCTATTCCTGAACAAAGGAGAGGGGGGCTTGTCACAGTTTGTTTTCTAAAAGGGGGTTAATTTTGCTGTTTCAGTCCCTAAAACCAAAATAACAAGAAATGATTTACTTTTCTTGTGAATCTGAACAAGACGCTGAGATCAATACTCAGGTTTGACAAACGAGATCGTATACTTACAGTCACAATAATTCTAATCTGGTGCTGAATGCATTCAGAGTTGCTGTAAGCACGTCTCCCGGCCTCTAAAAAAATACAACGTATAAGTTAAATTATAAAAAAGGACGTGAAAAAAACTTTCATTAGTTTGAAAGCAACATTGCAGTCACTTCGAAATAAAGTATTGAAGAAAAAATTAAGCTTTGCTGGTAAGTTCTATTTAAACTTAACAATTATTAATTATCCAAATAACAGTAGTACACTGTTATCCAGGAGTGAGATTGTCATTTTGCTCTCATTTGACAACCTTAGATCATATTCCTCCGTTCAGGATAGTATAGAAAAAAAAAGTTCAACCACTTAAAGTTCTCGGTTTAGCTAATTTACATATCCAACACTGACAGAGCGTCCTCTGTAAGGCGAGGTTTGTTTGGGATTGTTGCTCAAAAACTTTGTTTCCAAGAGGAAGACAATGGGAGCTAAAACAAGAATAATATTTTAAAAGTAGCAAAAAAGAAAAGAAAAAAAACTTCTAATACATGATCAGCGTGAGTCTATCACCTAAACTTTCCTTCAAAACCGATATCAAAGCTACTCATTGTAATTGAATTATAATTATAAAAATGTTAATCTCCATCTAACATTGAAGTATGAAAGTATACTTAGCATAACATTTTTTAAGTGCACAAAACTTTCATTTTTTTTTTAATTTTCACAAAATTTTAACACCTAAAAGAGTTTTAAAACGGTTTGGACAAAATTTCAAACAATTTGTTGCACAGAATAACCCTAGCAGTAAACTATGAGGAGCATACACTGGCCTAAGTTGTCAACAGAATGTATTTTATGTATAGATTTTCAAAGATTTTAAATTTTTTTTTTTAATTTTAAAGTTTTCAAAAACACTTTATACAGGGATTGAACACTTGACGACTGTAAGAGTAAACTGAACCTAAATAAATTAAACCAAAAATCACGATATTCTTTGTGAAGTGTATGCTTTCCTTTGTTAAAACCACTATTATTCTATAAATATTTAAAACTTCAAAAAAATTAAAAAAAAGAAAAGAAAGTAAAACGGCTAAATTATTGATAAACTCAATTCCATGTGGCAACTTGTACCAATGACTTGTGATAATGCTGCCCATTGCCTTGTATAAGCTCATAATGGTTTATTGTAAAGCTGAAAATATTTGTACGGAATTGTTCTGAAATGTTTTGAAACATAAACAAAGACGGAACTTTTTTTGAAGTCGGGTATACTAATTCAGTGTATTAAGCAAAGCTATTTAAGATTGGAAGATGTAAAGTTTAAAACAACGTTACTCTTTTAAATTACAGTAAACAAAATTCCACACCTGGAAATGAAAAATCAGAGCAGAATGAAGAAAACAAAATTGCAAACTGTGCTCGTTGCAATTGTTTTGTTTACTCAACTGTCTTGGATTCACGCTACTCTTCAGCAGGAACTTGCTCTGTTAGATTTTCTTCGGCACAGGGTCCCAGGAAACGAAAATATTCTCCCGCTCTCCGAGTATCCGGTTAGCAATAATCAGTCAATCAATCAAATCGATTGATTTGTTAGCAACAAAAGTTTAATATGGCGTAATGTTATATCATGTTTCCTATCAACAGTTTTTGGGTTTCAGGATGGAGGCAAAGATGGATGGGAAGGTGTGACATTGTCTACGAAAAGTGCAAACGGCGGCTTGTCGGAAGAAATTCTCAAGTTGTACCGAATATTTACAAACGAACAGGCAAGAAGTTAAACATTTTATTTGCAAAATTGTACAATTTTGTACTATTTGTTGGGATAATTTTATAACACTCAAAACTTGTGTCTTGCTCATGTCTCGTACAGGTTACTCCCACTTTTACGCAATACATTGAAATAGAGAGGGACAATGGAACAAAATGCAAATACAAGTTGGCCCAGAAAATAGAATCGGGAATTCAAGGGAAAGTGTATTTAGGTATGGAACTAATAATGATTGTTTTCCTGAAACATTGTGCAACATTTTTGTAAATTTTAGGATGCAGTACGGTAGGCCTTGAAAAGTATGTTGCTATTAAACAGGTAACCTAATGCTGACTTTATTATTAAGCAAAAAATGATACTTCATGTTTTTTATCTGTCTGTCCGTCCGACCTACCCCTCTTAACGCAAATACGGTTGGACCGATTTTCAATATGCTCTCAGATGTGTACCGACTGCACTTTACCAGACTTTTTTTGTTTTTGTTTTGGCAAGTTTTTACCGGTATACCATACTGACCGGGTATTCCGGTTAACTTGACAGACCTTATCGGTTCAAAGCAAATGCAAAATGAACCGGGACCCTAACCAATTATTTGTATCATGTTTTGTATTGCTTTAGGTACCAGTTGAAAACGACAAAGCAAAGAAGGCATCTGTAAAGGAAGCGAATTTCCACTTATCAATGAACGGTTTAGTAGGTAACTAGATTGTGTCAACTTATCCATTTGCTAGAATTAGTTTGTAGTCATTAAATAATCATAAAATTTTTGGTTTTGGTTTCATTAGCGTCTTCCAAATTTTAGTACAACTTATAATTGTAATTGTGATAAAAGTATTTAAATTTGGAAGTTTTTTTTTTAATCGTAAATACTTAAGAATAGCAAATAACCGTTGGATAGTACATCAACACAATATATCTGTTTTCTTAAGATGGCGTAACAACTATGATTGATTGCGGATGGCGTGAAAAGGAAGGCTACTTTGTGCTAGTTTTCGAATTGCTGGACGTTGAAGTGTTCAATTTGCTTAAATTCTGCGAAGGAAGGTTCTCTCTGGCCAACAGCATCACGCTAATTCGCCAACTTGTAAATCATTTTTTACATTTTTAGTCTTATACTAGACAAAAAGCGCATCTTAGGACAGGAGAAGTATACCATTTGCTACACTGCATTTTCATTTTAAAAAGGATGTTTTTGTAATATGATGCCTATGTCTGCTGCATTAACAGGAAGCGAAGGCTTTTTGAGTGACCGTGACCCCTTTTCCACTACTTTCCCTCAGAAATTCTTCATTGTCAGAAAAGTTCTTTCTATGAAAACGGCCTCACATTACCCACGCATTCATAAAGTCGGGTTTTATTAAATAAACACTAGCGAGCCATAGTACTGTGTATGCCAGTCACCGAAATGTTCAAACAAAAAGTCACCTGCATTTCAGCATTAGAATTGGGAATTTCTGAAAGAAGGGGGTATTGGGTCTTCAAAATCGTCATAACTTTTGGTTTCATGCAAAAGTGGGGTTTGACTTTGAAAGTTCATTTTGAGGTCAAGGGGTCATTTTAGGGGTCATTGGGGGTCCACAGAGAAAAGTACCCTATGAAAATCTGGTTCATCTTGTTAAGAGGAACAATGTTTATAAGGGTCATTTTTTATGTTGTCAGAATCTCTTTGACCTTGCCCTTTGACCCCCAAGGGGTCACCGGGGGTCAAACAAGAATTAAATTGAACTGTGTCGGATACCTAAGTGAGGGTGGAGAGGGGAATTTTTCTGTGCCTGCCTGATACTATCTCATGCAATGTGTCATGGAACAAAATTACTCTTGTGGGAATGACGGACTCAATTTCAACTATAATATTCACCCCAAAAATTTTAATTTATAAACAAAAATAAGCACACTCGTGCAAGCTGCACAAGTACATGTATCTGTGAATTGCTATTTACACAGCCCATCTTAAACAATACTCTAATGTCTGTGTTGTTTTCTTAAAAAAAAAACAGCTCAAAATTGTTGAAGAAATTCATAGCTTTGGTAAAATTCACGGAGATGTGAAGGTGGAAGATCTGTTGCTTCGACTGCCGACTGCTTCGTCACCGCTCCAGATGCGCGTCGCAAACTTTGGTCTAGCGCAGGAGTACTCTTTGGATCCACTCCAACGTGTAACCGGTATGAACTTCAGTAAGGCAGGAACCCCGTATACCAAGAGCACGTTCGCACATAGAGGAGAGGCTCCGCACCCAAGGAACGATTTGCTACCGATCTGGTACATGTTGGTAATATTTGTCGAGGGCGAACTACCCTGGCACAAATTACTGCTCGCCCTCGAAAACTCCAAAACAGATGAAGAGTTCGACGACAATATGGAAGCGATACTGCAAATGAAGGAAGAAACTTCGCGCGAACTGCTTGTTGGCAACTATCCGGGTGAGTAGATTTGCCTCAAGGCGCATTTTTTAGAACTTCAGAACAAATTGCCACAAAGTTGAAGTAATAACGCGTTTGATAGAAATTAAATAAACATTTTTGCTGATTGCTTACTAACCTAATATATAAGAGTTATTTTTACAAATTTTCAAAAAGCATAAAGCTTTTTTATTAGAATAAATTTATCAAAATGATTAGGATTCGTAAAAGTAGAATGTAGGGTTGCATTTTGTCATCAAAAGTACTCTCTAAAAGGAATTGCATTTTTTCGTCGTGTTCTATAGTAGTGTTTGCAGTTATATTGATATTTGTGACCTGATTCTTATGCATGTATTTGCTATAAATCAATTTAATGTTTAGCTTATAAACAATTACCCAATTTTTATGTTATACAGAGCTACAAGAATTTGTTGACCATATAATGAATTTGCAAATTCAAGACAATCCAAATTACAAATTGCTGGATGATTTGCTTGAAGTAGTAATGAACCAACATGTAAAAAACCACAACTGGAAGTTCGACTGGGAAGTCAAACTAAACATGGTAGCTTGTCAACAAATCACAAACTTCTTAAACTTACTTACGCAAACCTCATTTGCATAATTTCATTTGCAGCTGTTTCGAAGTCCCAACCTACTACAAATTTCAAAATCAGCAGTAGGAAACTCAGGAGAAAGTGCTCGCCTCTTATTCCAACCATTCTACGCCTCACTTATCAAGGAAATTGGAAAAAAGGGACGACCTGCAGTTGAAGTACTCCATGAGGTTTGCAACATTTAGTAAATTACTACCGGGTTATTGGTTAGTTGCCAGAATATATTTGCCCATGTCAAACTAAAGTATGACAAAAATAGGTACATTTGTTTACTCTAATTTTGGCTACTAGCGTATGTCTACACGGTACAAGTAGAAGTTTATGGTTTTAAAAATTTGCCATTCCTTTCATCACATAGCTTGACGTTGCTGCCAAGAACCACATACAGCATATTCAACAATTTCCTGGTACAATTGTCGCGGAAAAAGTTCTTCCCTCAGATATGCATTCTTTGTCTCTATCGTCTTTCAAGGATTTGAGCGAAGATGCGGTAAATTTTTACATCTATTAGACTCTAATTTTGAATTTTCGTGATAATTTTGATGATAACTTGATCACGTGGTGTTTATTTAGTTCGAAGGCGTGGGAGTGTTGTTTGCGGGATTTGGCTACAGTTGCACGGAATCCAATTGTCAAGTTGCCATGATTTTGCAATCATGCACGAATGTGTGGAATACATTTCACAATTTCAAGCTTCCTGTGCCATTTCAGTGGGGTGTCTGGGATACCCAAAAAGTAAGAAAACCATTTACTACCGCTATCTTCATCATTTTTTAAATAACATGTTGTTTACACGTTTTTACAATTTCTATAACAAACAAAACGATAAAACTGTGATGTAAAGTGCAGAAGCTTTCCTTATCTCTTTGTGCATTCTTTTTCTTGCGTTTAATTGAAAAAAAAAACTAGCCAAACAGGCCTGTCCCAAAAGGAGTTATCCTTAAGCCACCAAGTTTTTAGTACTAAATTTTCAGTTGTTTCTTAAAAATTAACATTTGTAAAATTTTTTAGATAAACAACATTGGCAAATTACTACAACATCCTAGTAGTACAGTTGACAAGTCAAGGTACGAGGTTACTCCTCTTCCTATAGGTTCTATGCCGACATATCCATTTTCTCTCTTAGAAAATGTACGTTTTGTGCTTCAAAATGTGTTCGCCGAGGTACGTTATTTAAACCTAACTGCTGAATTAATTGAGTTCTTTTTAGTTAACCTAAAAATTTAAAATTTTGAAGCTGATTAAATTAGTCTTCCGCTAATAGGTTGATAGGAAAGAAGTGGCGCAAATGGGATTTTCCCTGAAAACACCTGTTGCCGGAAGTGGGCAAAAAAAAGAGTTAGTACTGGTCCATCGCCGAAGTTTTAGCGTTGAGGACTATGCATCTCTTGAGTATATCAGACACGAATACAATTTCAGCTGGAGTGTTGATGTAACTTATACTTTTTTTTTCTGTTTTTGGCATTTTAATTTGCATAAAAGTTGGCTTCCACTTGTTGTAGGAGTTTTCTTTAAAAGTGCAAAATGTTAATTAAGAATTAAAATTTTCATTTTAATATACCATCATAATTAACAATATACTTAAACGACACATCTCAAACATGATTTAATCAATAATTCCACAACTAATTGATAATTAACGACTTAATTAATTAAAATTAAAATATACTTTAAATTAGGAAACGTGTGTCATGGTTCAAGAACCGCCGGCAGAGGATATCGATGAAAAAAATGAATTTATTTTCCGTACGACAATTGATAAGAACAATTCAGTAAACTGGAAGTTGGCAAGAAAAGCGGCTGTCAAAGATTTTTTCAAAAATCTTGATGTAATTTTGTTTAAAATTAATTATCTACAATTTTGAGCCAAGTATAATTCTATTCTGTGTAAATGTCTAAGCCTTAAACCTGATTCGACTTTTCAGTCTAAACGAGATATGAAAAATGTTCGCGTACAATGGAAAAAAATCGGCGAAAGTTACAAATTTGCCTTCATTCAAGATGACTTTTATAAGCAGTTTCTGACAGGAGTTCACCCAGATACATTCAAAAATGGACAAAATTGGTTACCAAAAACCAGAATTTCCGATGGAGACTGGAGCGTAAGATATAAAAATTTTAGTACAAAATTTGTTATATTTTTTCTGCTTTATCTATTTGTTTTTTATTAGCTAGGACGTAAAACTAAATTTTCACTTTTAAATTTGTTTGCTAATTTTGCCGTTTTCTAAAGCTGAGACAACTAGCTAACACGGTTGCAAGTGAAATGAAAGTGCGACTTCACGAGGTGCACGATGAGTACAGGGATGGGCTGATGATTATATCTACAACCGTAGAGGCAATACCAAATGAACACACAAAATGTATTTGTGAATTGATGTCAACTCTACGCAGTGAAACAGCTCAAAAGGTATGCACTATATAATTGTGTATACAAATGTATAAGAAAAACAAACTCGCGCGTGGTCAGATGTACCCTTAATTGAATTAGAATTGAAACTTTTATATTCAAGTAATATGCTGCATAGAATGACTGTATATTCATCATAGTAATCGTCGAATGCAGGGCTTTGCGTGCGTGCATACATAACAGTTCAAATCGCATGTACTCTCGTAGCTAAAGATGCCTGTTTGACTAAATAGGCAATGAATTATATGCATATTTTTTCCAAAATCGCTGGAAAACAAGCTAGTTTTTAAAACATTACTCCATTGTTGACGCATATCCCAACAGTGCAAACCCGGTTGGAAATGGACAACTCACTCCTATAATAAATTTAAATTAAATTTGAAATACAGTAAAAAGAAGGGCCTTTTTTCTTCGGTTGATAAAACAAAAACACAATTTTCCGGCGTGCTCAACAATTGAATATGGGCAAAATATGAGAAAATTTGAAAACCGTCATATGCCCGGTGCCTTATGCTAGTGTTACATAACTTACGAAAATTTTGTTAATCTTAAGGTAGCGGAAATCAATCCCGAAATACTTGGTTCTGCAGCATTTGGATACGCAATTACGGGGAAATATATATACGGAGCTGTGGTGTTCGAAGAACTGACTCATACATTTCTGAAGCTAATTAATCAAAATAGGCTCAATAAAGTCGTTCCAGAACTGTCACTATCTGACAAGGTAAATACACTCCGCGGTAACATTTATGCAATTTGTATTACTGATTACCGTATTCAGTGCTGTCAGCTACTTTATTTTTTCGCTCCGTCTGTCTGTCCGTCTGTTTACGGCTATTATTACTAGAACTATGCAAGATTTCTCAAATCTGTTTTTGGATAAAAGTTCCTTGCTGGTATCTCGCTTACTTTAAGTTTATTTGTGTTTGACACCGAGTTTCGTCCTCGGGGTCAAATGTCAAGAATATATGACAAAATTAAAATGACCCCAACAAAAGTTGTTCCTTTTATATTAGGGAACAACATTTCTATCAGACAATTTTCTCAGCGGCGCCCGTTGACCATTAAATTGCCCCAAATTGATAGATTGATACCAGAGGCCACTTACACGCCCAAGGTGACCCACTGACCTCAAATTGACCTTAAAAGGTCTCTTTTAGATTCGTCAAGATGATTTGAAAGACCCCATTTTCATCACCATGACCCTTTGAATTCGAAATGACAGCAAATGTTTCAAGTTTTTCATTCTAAAATATTTGAAACTATTTTAAAATGCCTAAACAAATTTGTTTAATTTCCGTTCTAAGAATTAGTATAAATTCTTTCATTTATTTTTTACTCACCATTCTTAATTTTACCGTTTTATTTCAAGCGTTTTTTCTCGAGGCGTATGGTAATTAGTGTAACAATATTGTTTTTTTGCAAAATATTTTTATGCGGTCAGCTATTAATGTTCGTCAATAATGTAAGCTAAAGCATCACGTGTTAGGACAGGAGTAGTTTAGTAGTTCAATTTCTAGTAAGAAATTGTATCTGTCACAAGTTTTCACAATGTAAAACTTATAAATTACAAAGCAAAATTCACTTTGCATTTTCTCGGCAATTCTTATAAGGAACAACCCTCATGCACATGTTTACAAGACGATGTAGCTCTATATATTTTCTTAGAATAAAGAATGGGCGCAAGCTGCAACGAATGCGTACAAGAAAGCTGGACTTTTTTCAAGCTCAGGGAAAGTACTTCTGCGAGCATCAGCGAGTTCAATCAATCTAACGCAAGGAAGCGACGAAAGCGGTGCAGAGGGTGACGCAAAGCGCAATAATGCACTTACGTCTTCAGGCACTAAATTTCCTACCCTCTCTGGAAAAAGGGAAGGCAGCAGAGGGATTCGAGCGTCCATTAGCTTCTCGACTCTTGTTGTTAGTAAACAGGGCGACAATGGCGGGTTTAAAGTTGACTTTCCGTCTACTAACGAAGTATCAATTGAAGAGTCCATCAAATCCTATTGGGAAAAAGAGAATCTATCAAGTAGTGCAGTGAGTGAAAAAAATACCGCGTGATCATTTATTCACGGCAAGAATTGCGGGTTTGTTTCAATAGTAACTGTCAAGCTCAAATGATTTTCTCGTTACATTGTAATTATCAATGGTCCTTATTGGAAGTTACTATTGAAACAAACTCCAAAATTTTGTCATTGGATTACCTTCCCACCATTTAAGATTCCGCTAAACGCACTTTTGTTTTTTTAGTTAACCAGCGAAGAGTACAAAAGCATCTCTATTGCTGCATTTACCGGATCACAGTCAACCAAAATTATGTACCATCTTTACAAGTAGTGAGGAGAGAAGAGCTCGCAATTACAGTTGTAGAGCACATTGTAGCAAGTTTGGTTCCTCGACAATGTTACCTTGTATTTTGTTTATAGGTGTTTTATTATGTTTAATAAAAGAAATTGCCACTCGCCTACATGTGAACAGAAAACGTTTCATTAAAATTCCTAGATCTACTAAAGGCGCGTAGTCCGCGGGGAAGGACCCTTGTCCTAGGTTGGGTAGGTGCCGAGATCTAATCTCGGCAGCCGCACAAAAAAGTGAGTGGTGTGGTAGTGGTGAGTGGAAGCGTGCAGTGGTTGCGGTTGTGGAGGGTGGGCTTGAGCCGGTATGCGTAGCGCGCTGATCGGCCTTTGCCTAAGCAGAGGCTCCTCGGTGGTCAAACCCATGATCAGTGGGTATCATCCTACACTCACTCACAAAAGAAAACATATGTTGAGCATATGTTGACCAGGTAATAAGCAAATGTCAAATAGCATCCAAAACAAAAATCCTAGATCTTCACTTTGGCATACAAACAAATTTGTAACATTTAGAACTACAAAATTATTTTGTCGAGAGATTTTCGACCGTAATACCGGCAGCGGTGGCGTAGGGCATCGTGTGCGGTGCAAGTCGACACAGCGACATAAGTTGGCTTAGATGTTGCTTACCGCGTCTTTGGGCTATTGCTTCTTTCACTCACGCAGTGATTCCATTTTCCTTATGTTTTCACAGTGCTACCCTTGGAAAGCTAGCTTCTAAACGCCTGGCTGCATGCGTACCTGTCAAGCCATATTTTCCTCTGACCTCGGAGGCAATCATGACCTGACACTCGCATATTAGATCAAAACTAGATCACTTCCTTAAGAGGAGCGAGCCTATTTCTAGAATAACACTCTCAGGCTAGAAGTTTGGTTTTAGCGAGGAACCTCTATATATTAGGCACAGACCTCAACCAATCGAGGCTCTTTCTCCTAACAAAATTCATACAATAAAGACGCTTTAATACAAACTTGAACTTTGAGATGTCGGACAAGTAGTTCTGACAGTCTTACCTACAGAATCCTGTATTATATTACATGTAACGGTATTTCTAAATTAAAAAAGTAAATGGAATAATAAAATGGCCTTCAAAAATAAAACTGACTTTTAATATATTTAAAAATAAGCCATGGTAAAATGGTACACAATAATGGGTTAGGAAAATCAGGTGATTTATAAGACTTATTAAAAAAATATGAAACAATATCTGCAATTGTTGTAAATCATAAAAATAGTAGTGGATCTGGATCTGCCATTTTGAAATGATGTCATGTTGAGGCTGAAGAGGGTGTCGGGGGTCCACGGCACCATTTTAACATGTCAATTTTTGCAATTCTGCTGTTTGACCATGAAAAGTAATTTTGAGGACATGGGGCCATTTTAGAAATGAAAGTTCGACACTGGGGTCACTAAGACCATCGCAATTTGTGTCAGACAAAACTGGGTTTGGCCTTGAAAGAATTTAATTTTCAGGTCAAGGGGTCATTTCGGAGTGAAGGAGGGCTCTGAGGTCATCGGGACAATCTTATCTTTTTGTTTCTTGCAAAAATAGTTTAACCATGAAAGGTCAACTTGAGGAGAAGGGGGCAATTTGCGGGCTAATTGGGGGTCAACAGAAAAAAAGTATTTAATACAAATTTGTCCCCATTACAAGAGGAACAACTTTAGTAAGGGGTATTTTTCATGTTGTCATAGAATTATATATTTGACCTTAACCTTTGACACCCAAGGCACTGCGGGGTGTTTGAAACTAAAGAAACATGGGAGGTTCGCTCCTCAATTCTTTCTGTAAACATTATCGGTTGAATTGAGATAATTTGTTTTGCTTGTACTCAAGAAATTAAACAGTAAATTTTTTTTGCAATAACTTTTTAAAATGTGGATAGTGCTAGCTACTTTAAGTTTTGGATCAGTTGTCCGACCAAGGTTGAGAGCGACCTCAAATATTCTTAAAGGTATGACTTTTTTATGAACCCGTAACTTGGACGCGGTTTTGGGGTCCACGGAAGTATAAGGGTTCAAGTATTGAAAACATTAAAAACATTTCTTCTACAATTTTATGAAATATATAATAGAAGTGATAATACGTCTTGAATGAACGATATATGTACAATTAATGCATGTTGGGGACACTCCCACCAATTTTTTCTAAAAACAGGAGACTCAAAAGAGTGCATGGTAATTGGCGTACATGTCATTTGAGTCAAGAAGAAACAACGGATAATTGATAGTGTTCCGCTCGATGTCCCAAATATTTTGAGTCAACAATTAATAAATAAATTTTAGCAACACAAAAAATATGTATCCGTTGTTTGCCCAGTTATTTGCTTTAACAAAACTAGCATTAAGGATTGGCTGTGTGAGGAACGAATCAAAATGTTGGGAGTGCGATGCATAGCGCTGGCCGGGGCCTCTTACTCTAGAAACCTTTACATCTTGCTCTTATGCTCCGTGTCACTGTCTGGCGTTATTGCCACAAGTCCCGGTTTTTTTAGTGCCTTGGGCTTCACTATGTTAAGACAATATGCAAACTACCCTATCTTTAACTCAGGCAAAGCACCTTCTATGGGCTTTAACAAGGTCGGATTAGTGTAATTTGTAATTTAGTTTTATTTCGTCTCTACTTATTCATTTCTGCCTTTTGCTTAAAAAAACACAAAGGCAGAGGTCCTTGCCGTATGAAAATGGCAAAAGTAGCGCTCGAACGCCGTACTTGCACCAATTGTGACGCACAGTGGAACAATTAAGGTTGGAGGTAATGTCCACTGCGGTGGCAAGAGTCTCTTACCCCAAAGACCTCAACAGCTTGCTCTTAGGCTATGCGTGTGGCGATATTTCCAAAGCTGTAAGAATTTTTTGTGAGTTTGAATTTTCCTATTTTTTAGGTCTTTTCTTTATCTAAATCTTTTTGAAAAAAGATTTTTTGGTCTAGTTGTTTAAAGCTTCTATTTTTCTCCACTAGCCAGCCTGAGGCCGGGTTCACATCCGACGATCCGCCATAAAAAAGCCTTTGCTATTGGTTATTTCTTTAAAGAATTTACCTTGTCTTTGACTTTGTGTATGACCGTATCTCCGTTATTAGGCTTACACATACAGAGGATATGGAAATTACCCGATAGGTAATTTCAAGGGTAGGTGTAACAATACCCTTCAGGTAATCCTAAAGTTGATTCTCATTTGCATAGAGTCAGCTGCGGTTTTCAGGCAAAGTAGACGGCCGTATCTTACCTAAGGTTGGTGTCCTCACATTTTTGACTGGGGTCGCAAAACAGCGGATAGTCTGTTGTTTAAGCTTGATGACCATTTATGCTAATGAGCTCTTCCATACCTCATCTCTAATCTCTCATTTAGAAATCGACCATCAATTTTGCCGGAATGTCAAATCACGAAACTTTACCTCAAAACAAAAGTGGTTGACATTGGTTTTCAAGTGCTCGTTTTTCATAAAGCCTTGTCGAATTGGCTGCAAAAAATAAGACAAATTCTTTCTATACGTTAAATGAAAAACAACTTTAAAGTATTAAAATTGGCTGCAAAAGTGTCTATAATATTTACAGTTATGGTTTTATGTAAAGTTGTTTCTTCGAAAGAAGGAGGCGTTGTTTTGTCGTGTTAGCAAATTTAATAAACACAACTAGCTTCGGCGGTAAGAGTGAAATAGAGCTTCGGTTCCCCTCCCTAATTTACCAATTTGATTTATGTAAATTTTAGCAACACAAAAAATAAGTATGCGTCGTTTGCCCAGTTATTAAGTAGCGTACTAGCTACTTTATGGGAACGCTCTGTCTGTCTGTCTGTCTGCCCGTCCGCGCGATAACTCTCGAACGGATAAAGTTTTTTGAAATCTGTTTGTGGGAAAATGTTCTAGAGGTCAAGAGTGAGGTCCAGTTTGAAACTGGGTCATGGGGGTCTGACCCTTCACCCCCAAAATGACCCCCAAAATGATCCCTATACGCGAAAAATAGGTATTTTTTATGGTTTTGTCTTAAATGAAAAGTTATTATGGTCTCAATGACACTGGTGACCCATACCCCCGTGCCATGACCCTCTAATGATCCCTCAAAATGACCCCAAATCCCCCAAAAAAATTGTTTTGTCGAGATTTTTTTGGTTTGCGTGAAACAAAAAGTTAATTAATTAATGTTCTTAATTACCCTGGTGACCCCTGACCCCGTCCCCTCAATCCTAAGACCCCCTAAGAACCCCAAGCCGAAAAATTGTTTTTTCGGGTTTTTGGGAATTTTGTATCAAATTGGAAGTTATGATGGCACCATTGAGTCTTTCTCCATCATTGCCATGATCCTCTAACTGACCCCCAAGACCCAAAATCTGTGTTTTCGGGTTTTTATTTGTGGAGTTTATTTGGATTAGTTCAATACACTACTTACGTTACGTGCGTTTGCAACGGTTTATTAGGTTTAACAAAACTAGCAATTAGGATTGGCTGTGTGACGAACGGAGCAAAATGTTGAAACTGTTCTCAAAAGGCCGTAAAAATTTTGGCGATAGTTAACAATCGCTCTACAATTTTTAAGACGCTGAAATTTTTTTCGCGATAGTTAACTATCGCTAAAGAGTTCTCAACAATCTGTAAAGATTTTGGCGATAGATAACAATCGCTCTACAATTCTTAAGACGCGGAAAAGCTGTTTGCGTTAGTTAACTATCGTTACACAAATCTCAACATGCATTAAAAAATTTCGCGATAATTGACTATCGCTAAACAGTTCTCAAACGGCCGTAAAGATTTTGGCGATAGTTAGTTATCGCTCCACAATTTTTAAGACATGCAAAAGATTTACGCGATAGTTAACTATCGCTACACAATTCTTAAAACACCGTAAAGATTTTGGCGATAGTTAACTATCGCTACACACATCTCAACACACCGTAAAGATTTTGGCGATAGTTAACTATCGCTCCACAATTCTTAAGACATGCAAAAGATTTACGCGATAGTTAACTATCGCTACACAATTCTTAAAACACCGCAAAACTTTTCGCAATAGTTAACTATCGCTACACAATTCTCAAGACACCGCAAAGTTTTTGCGTTAGTTAACTATCGTTACACAAATCTCAACATGCCGTAAAGATTTTCGCGAAAGTGGACTATCGCTAAACAGTTCTCAAAAGGCTGTAAGGATTTTGGCGATAGTTAATTATCGCTCCACAGTTCTTAAGATGCGGAAAATTATTTCGCGATAGTTCTCAACACGCCGTAAAGCTTTTCGCAATATTTAACTATTGCTCCACAATTCTTAAGACGCGGAAAATTTTTTCGCGATAGTTAACTAACGCTACACAATTCTCAAAACACCGCAAAGCTTTTTGCGTTAGTTAACTATCGCTACACAAATCTCAACGCGTCGTAAAGATTTTGGCGATAGTTTACTATCGCTCCACAATTCTTAAGACGCGGAAAATTTTTTTGCGATAGTTAAATATCGCTAAACAGTTCTCAACAATCTGTAAAGATTTTGGCGATAGATAATTATCGCTCTACATTTTTTAAGACGCGGAAATTTTTTTCGCGCTGGTTAACTACCGCTACACAGTTCTCAAGACACCGCAAAGCTGTTTGCGTTAGTTAACTATCGTTACACAAATCTCAACATGCATTAAAGATTTTCGCGATACTTACTTATCGCTAAACAGTTCTCAAAAGGCCGTAAAGGATTTAGCGATAGTTAATTATCGCTCCATAATTCTTCAGACGCGGAAAGATTTTCGCGATAGTTAACTATCGCTACACAATTC
>JAQFYP010001174.1:0-16830 GCA_034694865.1 Bilobella braunerae | reverse complement strand
TTACGTTTTTTTTCTCGTGTGGAAACGTCTTTAAGATACCCCTTACATTTAGTTGCAATTAAAGTGACACCTTCTCCCGTATTTGACCTGACCTTGTCTGCGCTGTCATGTGCTCACACTCACTTTAAGGAGTTGAAGACGTACGGGGTTTTCGGCATGTGATCTTTCTTTGATTATTTAATAACGCACTTCATTTGAAGAGCACTGTTTATTATTTTGTTTTTTTTGTACCCTGAAATTCGAGATTATTATGTTGAACTAAGATGCTGAATTGCTGACGACCTATTCTAGCTGTTTGTCAGGCGAAACCTAATTTTGTAATGAAAATTAAGCTCTCGCTAGCTACAGCTACGCCTAGGGTTTTTAACCTCTTTAGTAAATCTTGTAGCCTTTAACCGCAATTCAGTTTAGTTGATTAAGGAGCACTTCTTCTGCTGGGACTTGATTTCCTTCTGTAACCGCATGAGCCAATTGAGTGTAGATATCCAATATATTCAGCTTGCATCAATTTTCAATTCTACTAACATGTACTTTTTTATTAACATTTTTTGTTCCAGTTAAGTCGACTGGTAATAAGCAAAGCAGTATATTATAAGCTTGCTATATACTAAGGGACGCGAATGCATAAAAGGATGGGATTTAGGATTTGGGATATAAGTTATTGAATGGTAGTATGATAATTTTAAGCTTTGGGATGGATGTATCCGTGTGTGGTATTTTGATGGCATTTGATTTGATTGGGTCGAAGTCTCGAAGTGCTTTTTTGCTTGTCTACATAGCCTAAAACTATGTGTTTTAGTACTTGACATGAAGCTCCCAAAGTGTTAAGTATTTGCACTCGGTATAAGGACTAGAACTCTGAAGTGGTTGATCATAGACTAATGTCAGTCAGCATATCCTACCTCTTTTCCCCTTTGGAGCATTTAACGTGGAGTGGGTATAGTGGGAGGGAGGACTACAAGTTTAAATGGGTTTGGATAGAGATTTAGATTTAGTTTATACAAATCCCTATTGTATCATCTGAACGGCTCAACTACGTCGTTGGGTGTCGGGAACAAAAAAAAAGTTTTCTTCACCACTGTCATTCTACACGCTTCTGTGGTAGACACTAGTGAGACGCGCTGATTGGGAAGTATTGCAGAAAAAGTGTTGAAAAGGTTGGCAGCGCTGCTGTGACGCTGGAGGGATAGGGAAACCGAGAAGTGTGTTCTTCAAATTAGTGTATATTATACATATCTTTAGGAATTTCGTTAATTTTTTCGAGACAATTGTAATATTTAAATGCTAATTTTTTTTTTTGGGGTTACAGGTCCTTCAAAGCCTAGCCGAGCAGTCAAAAGTCTAGGTTAGTGTTGGGGGTACTTCCTCGGTGCGATGCAGACTCAGGAGATGAGCCTGCACACTGAGGACTTGAATTCCAGTTGGGGACTGCCGCCGGGGTCAGGAGGCCTTCGGGGCGGCCTCACATCGCTCAATAATAATGGAACATCGGGGTGGGGTGCACCGCCGAGTGCGAGTGCAGCGGCAGCGACGGGCTGGGGTGCCCCACCAGGGTCAGGCCCATCCTCATCGGTCGGAGGACCAGGTGCCGTGGGGTCCTCGTCGATGAGCAACGCTTCAGGAAGTCTGTCCGGAGGAGGTGGAGCTCCAGCTTCTTCCTCACCACCGTCCTTGGGCGGAGGTGGCCAGTCGGGTGCAGCCCTTATGAACAGTAGTGGACAAAGCAACACTTCTTCAGCAAATAATAATCATCCCGGCGGTTCAAATCAGTGGGGCTCACCTTCCCCAAATCGTCTTACTAGTCAGATCACCAATGGGCAACCTACTATTTCAGGTAAAGTTAACTGGGGACATTGGGACATAACATAAACATAACGTATAATCAGAATCCTACGCAACCGCTGATTCCGTAAACTTGACACTTTTCATTCACGATGACGCTTTCAACACAATAAAAAGGGAAATCACTGGATTTTCATCCAGTAATAGTATTACATGCAAACTATACATCAATACATCGCTAGATTGTTCCTTTGCTGCAGCTGTTTAGTGAATTTATTCCCTTATTCTGATTTTTATTCACTTGCTATATATTTCCATTACTCGATTCGATAGATATTGGCGTTTAGCGAAAGTCCAAAAGTATTAATTTTTCTTATGGTACTTCTCCAGGATCTCAAATGAATAACAACCCTTCTACAAATGCAACCAACGTCCCACCAAGTGGTAATTCAATGCAATTGAGCAACCCAAATGTGAATAACGGAATGGTTCCACCGAATAGTCCAATGAATCCTGGTTCAGGCAGTACAAATCCCAATGTTCCCGGTGGCGGTGCGGCAGGATGTGGCTCCGGTGGGATTATCCCCAACTCAGGTACTTCTTCATGGGCTCAAGCTGCTGGGAAGTCTCTCCAATCTAGTGGCAATACACCAAACAACGTGACACTCAATTCACAACAGAACCCGGCCCAGCACGGGGGCGGTGGGCTTCCGCCCTCCAACCCGCCTACCAACACTCAGTCTCTCAATTCCTCCACCATGCCAAATGCAGGATCACAAATGGGCGGCATCACGTCCACTACTTCCAGTGTCACGAGCAAGCAAATTGAACTCCTAAACAGTATGCGTGATGCTCTCTTCAGTACTGATGGATGGGGTGGTGTAAGACATTTTTTAAGTTCGATGTTTTAGAATATTTTAACATTTTGCATATATTTTTTTTTAGCAAAATGTGAATCAAGACTCTGGATGGGATGTGCCTGGCTCACCCGAGCCGCATCACAAGGACCTTGGCCTGGGTGCCGCAGTTGCGGCTGCAGGTGGAACAAACAATGGATCTGGCTCATGGAAAGTGGCCGTCAACAATGGAACTGATCTCTGGGAAGCCAATTTGCGTGGTGGGGCTCCACCTCCGCAACCAATTACTCAAAAAGTTCCATGGGGACATACTCCAACCACTAATCATGGCAAGTGTTGACTCTTGATTCAGCACATATTGCTTTTCAGTTACCCAAAATAGTAATATTGGTGATTTCTATTATCTTGTATTAGGTGGTACTTGGGGCGAGGAAGATGAAAGTGATAGTTCCAACGTTTGGAATGGTATTCCACCGACAGGTTCAAATAATATCGCAGTTCCAAATCCTGGCCAGCCGAATGATAACGGTGGTAACCGAACCCAGTGGATGGGCGGAGCCAATAACGGACCGCAACAGAGCATTCCACAGGCACCTCAGGCCAACCGCGAGCCTACCACTAGCAACCCGCTCTGGTCAACTCCACAAACGCATCCGTTGAAGAAGGATCCATCTGATTGGAATAGTGTTGGAGGCGTGAGCGGCGCTAGCGTTAATGGGGTGGGCCGTGGAGAGGGCATTGGTGGGCCAAGCAATTGGGTCGGTGGTGACCGCGGAAATCAAGGTGGACGAACGGGGATGAACAATGGTTCAATGGATCAAGGAATGTGGAACAAACCGCCGCCTCAGCAGCAGCAACAACAACAACAACCTCAATCCCAGCACCAGGGGTCCCAATGGGGGACAAGCAATGGCCCTGGAGGGGATGTTCACATGGGTGGGCACGGTGGGGTTGGCGGACCGAAAGAAAAGGGGTGGGACGAGATTTCACCTCCAGCTCAACGAAGAGTCATTCCAAACATACCGAATTACGATGATGGAACCTCTCTCTGGGGTAATGCACTTCCTGGTCAGCAGCAACAACAGCAGCAGCAACCACCCCAACAGGCTCCACAACAGCGTGGAATGTCAGCCAATCGCGGGATGCCAAATAAAATGGATGGAAATCCACTTTGGGCACATGGAGGAGGCGGTGGAAACAATAATGGGAATCGGTATGTGAACTGCATTAAAGTTAAATATCTAACTAGCTTTACTTTTCGATTATTCCAAGTTTAGCAATTATTTGAAAGTGTTGCTTTTTTTTTTAAAAGAAATGGATGGCAGAATCAAGGTCCTCCAGCGATGCAGCAAGGGCTCTTCAACGGAAGTGGAGAGCAGCATGGGTGGAACGATGAGAAATTGAATTCATGGGGTGGTGACGGTGGTATGGGGCAGCAGCAGCAACAACATTCCTCGTGGGGCAAGCCCAAGACACCTACCAACCAAGGCGGACAAGGTGGTTGGGGTGACGACGGTCTCGTGGATACCTCCAACTGGGGAGCACCACCCAAGAATCCCGTAATGACAAGTCTCTTGTCTAAAAATACGAATATTTTAGATTCTCAAGGCATCAAATTTGACAAGCGCAAGCGGTTTTCATACTTGACGTTTATCTCTACACGCGTTTTCTTAAAACAAAAATCGCTCACATTGACGGAGGAATAATCACATAATGTATTGTGATAAAATACTTAACCATGAATCCTTCCTAAATGTATCCTTCCTAAGCTGTAGGTCACTTGAAATTACAATTTGACAAGATCAGCAAGCTTTACAATCACTCACTGCTTTGCCCACTCAATTGCAAAATGAAGTAATCTATTAACATTTTTTGGTAGAATTGTTATTGTAGAATGATGAGATGAGCGAATGGTCAAGGACGCTCTATATATTTTTATTGCAATAATTGTATTTTTTAATTTTTTATTATTATTTTTGATTCTTGGTTTTTGGTTTATTTTTAACGATTTGTTGTCTGTGTGCCTTACCTTCTTCCCCTTTGCAGAGGTACTTAAATGGTAGTAAGACTTTTCACCATAAGGAGTTTTGGACAAGTGGAAAGCCTTCGGCTTTGCAACTCTTGTCAGACATGTCAGGGTTCAGGGTAAGCCCCTCCCTTCTCTCTTTTTATTCCTGTTTTGCTAATTATTTCTAAAGCTTTCAGCTTACTATTTAGTTTAAATGATTTTTATTGTAATATTGATGAAACTTGTGGTGCTTGGGTACAAAAGTATTTTCACATGCTTTGCTTACCTTTATTGGCTGCGAATGCACTTTGCTCTTGTCCGGTATCCCTGATTCCTCTTTCGCGCATGAACCAAAATTGTGAAAAATCTTCCTTTGTAGTAGATCTTGAATTTTGTTTTGTGACGATACAAACTTGTGATTAAATATTTCGAATTGTAACTGCAGTCGGATTGACCGTATTTATCTGTCGCGGGAACCATCTTCAGCTGTTGGGATCTATCATTTATAATTTTTGACATATATGAAGATAAGTTTGTTTATGGTGTCTTTGTTCTCTTCTTTTGCAAGTTACAGAAGGAAGACATTGACCAACTGGCTCTTCGTGCCTCATCGATGCACCTCTCAGATGCTATCGATAACTTGGACATGGGAGGAATGGGCAGCGGTGGAAGGGGCGGGGGAATGGACGCCCTTGGGACTCCTTGGGGAATGGGAGGTGGAAGCGGACCGCCAATGCAGAGCGGGCGTCGCGGTGGACCGCCGGAGGATCACTTTGACATGGGAGGCCTCAGCGTAGGACCCAATGGAGGAGGTCCCTTAGGTGGTGGCAGCAATCCTTTCATGGGACAGCAGCAGAGGGGCGGGAGTGGTGGAAGTGGAGGAGGGTTTCCTGGAAATTCTGGTGGATTTCCTGGTGCTGGAAACTCTTTGAGTGGCAATATGATGGGAAATCCAAATCTTGGAGGTGGGGGCGGTGGAGGAATGAATCCGATGATACAGAAGATGCTTTCACAGCAACAACAGCAGCCGCCGGCTCCTGCGCTTCAATTTCCGTTCAATTCAAATAACGTAAGAGCTTGAATGGGATTCAGAAGGCATACAAAATTTTCTAAACCATTCTTAAATGTTTCCAGGTGCGCGGTCAGCCAAACAATTCACCCACTTCGACGCAACTGAAGATGCTTGTGCAGCAGATCCAGATGGCAGTCCAGGCGGGCTACCTCAATTCGCAGATCCTCCAGCACCCACTGCCTGCACAGAGTTTGTACCTGCTTAATCAACTCCTTCAGCAAATCAAGATCTTCCAACAGCTCTCTCAGGCTCAGCACCAAATGTCAAAGTCAACCAACCCTGCCACGACTCTCCAACTCAATGTCCAAATCACAAAGACAAAACAGCAGATCAATAATCTTCATGTAAGAGGGCTTTATGTTAACCACCAATTTTTTACTCGAGCCATTCGTCTAGACCGTTGACTTTCTTTTTAAGTAACATACGCTGTTTCGTAACAGCCTGTTAAGCATTTAATTTTGATTGAATCTCGTTTCCAGTTACCACATTTAAGTTCTTTTCTGGAATTTTATTTCTGTTTAAATTGAAATTGAGATCGATTATTTTTGTAATTACACTCATAAGCGCACTTGAGTGTCAATGTATGAAGGTCTAACAATTTATTAATATTGTTTCCTAGAATCAAATCTCAGCTCAGCAAGCGATGCACGTGAAGGAGCAGCAGCAGCAGCAACACCAACATCGCCTGGCAGCCTCTCAGCCGCCCAACAATGACTTCTACCCCAAAGGGGGTCCTGGAATGGGGTCGAATCCCGGGGGTGCCAATCCCCTGGACCCCATGCTCTCCCTCCATAACAACTTTGGTGGGGACTTTGGGCTGAAGGACGGTGGGGGTCCCCCCGCCCATACCCAGACATCAAGACTGACTCAGTGGACCAGAGTGCCTTCACTTGAGAAGGAGGAGCTAGGAGCCGACTTCAGTCGAGCTCCAGGGCCACAGACAAATAACGCTTCGGCAAGTCTTCTTAAAAATAATTCGAGCTTGATCCTTGGACAGTCAGACAAGTAAGTTTATTAAAATGTGAATCTATACTATAACAATTGTTAAGCCACTTATTATTTATTAAAATCGCTATATGATTTGCTCATGCTCATATTTTTACGTCTAGCACTTGGTCAACGGGTGTTCAGCGCCAAGGCGGCGACGGTTGGCCTACGGACTCTTCAAACAGCAATGCTAGTGATGAATCAGGCAACAAGGTGCAACTGGGAGCCAATGACTTTGGGTCCTTTGGAGATTTGGTCCCGGAATTTGAGCCTGGGAAACCGTGGAAGGGCAACTCAATACTCAAATCGGTGGAGGATGACCCTACTCTCACGCCTGGATCGGTAGGGTTGATTTTTACGACTTGTATTTCAAAATTAGAATTTGACTTGAACATACAAAACTATTTTAGGTGGTTCGGTCACCATTGAGTCTCGCTGCTATTAAGGATGCCTCAGAGATTTTCAATAAGCAAGTGCAGCCAACTACAGCCTCCTCGGCTGATACGTTGTCCACTCCGCTCAGCCTCAGCTCGAATACTTGGAGCTTCACTCCGGCTGGAACTTCAACTTCAATGGCAAAGTAAGTTATCTTAAAACCCGTTTAAGCATTTGTAACGTTTGTACAAACATGCCGTTTTTTTGTCTTTTCTTTAGTTTTATCTTAAAGTTTACATATATTATTGCTGTTCTTTAGCTCAATGGCCAAATTGAACACGACCAAGTCGTGGGGAGATGAGATGGGCGGACGCCGTGATCCGTGGGATTACGGTGGCGGTAGTGGTTCAGTGGGGCAAGGTGGATCAAACCGTCCTCCGCCAGGAATGGGGTTGCCACAGCAGAAGAGTGGCGGCTCAGGTGGACCTCCCTCGAATGGTGGTTCCTTTGGTGGGGCTCAGCAGCCCAACTCTTCCTTCAATACGTATCGAGGTGGTCCACAGCAGCAGCAGCAACAACAGCAACAGACGGGTGGGGCATCATGGGGCTCTAACCCTGGCAATGGACACTACTGGCTCCTACTTAGAAACTTGACGCCTCAGATTGATGGCTCAACACTAAAGACTCTCTGTCAACAGCATGGACCGCTGACAAAATTCCATTTGTATCTCAACCACGGAATCGCCCTCGTCAAATATTCTACCCAAGTCACGCAGACGGTAAGACAAATCAATAAACATCTTTCTTTATCTTTGCCAAATTATGTCCATTGTGTTTTGAATCTGTTTTGCAAGTTATTTTAATTACAACGTTTACGTTTTATTTTAGGCTCAAAATGCTTTGAACAATTGTGTTCTTGGGAATACGACGATATTGGCAGAAACTGCCAGTGAGACTGACGTTTTCACCCTGATGCAGGGACTTAATGGGGGAGCAGCTGCTCAGCCCTCATCAAATAATTCTGGTAGGTTCGACATCAGATTCAAGTGAGGATTAGAAGGTTTTTAGTATATTTAGTAACACATTTCATTCAATTTATTTAGGATATGGATCCGGAAATAAAACTGGAAGCGAGAACCCATGGGGTGTCGCCAGGTGAGTAATCGCTTTGGAAAAGTTGAAGCTGAACAGTCAAAAATTTTGCTGAAATTTTTGTTGAACATTAGGATGATTTTCGACCAGAGTTGTTTGAATATGAAAGAAATGCTTGATTTCTAGGAATGCAAGCAAGGGGAGTGGGCAATGGGGGGAGGTTGAGCACCGTGATAACAGTCCGCTTTGGAACAGTCCTTGGGGCTCTTCCAATACTGAGGCTCCAGACCGTTCCACTCCCTCATCACTCAACAACCTTCTACCAGGCGATCTCCTCGGCGGCGAATCTGCCTAAACAGGAAAGTTCCACTTTTCTAGAAAAGAAATTTTTAGAAAAAGAAAGGATCGATTTCTAGCGTACTAGAATTTGAGGAGGGCTCCACCCCTCCTTATGTTTCTGACCCGAGGAAGACTTTTTAGTTTTAACCACTTTTTAAAAATTTAAATTTGTTCTCAATTGTGCCTCTATCTCTAACTCAGCATTTACGTACCCATTATGAAATGGCTCCAAACCAAAACGTATCTTTACAACTCCTCAGTAATTAACTCTAGAAACCTGGCGCTTAAGACCACGACACTTAATTTTTATTTAATTTGGGATGAAAACATAGACTCTTTGTTTGGAATTTTATTTTTGACTTCCTGTATCCTCTAGGTCCTAAAATAGGGTAAAAGGGATTAGGACAAATCTACGTCAATATTTAATTAAAATTATGGAAATCTAATTTAATTATTTAAAAAAAAAGCAACGTCCTCCTATCATCCTGTGAATGTGTATGAGTGAGGCTATGTTTAGAAACTAATTACTTTTAAGTTAGCTCTTAAGTTTTCCAAAGAACCAGTCAATAATTAATTGAAAAGTGCTAAATAATGAAGAAATCCTACCAGACTCTGCTTCAAAATTTTGTTCCATAGGAGAGGGCGTTTAGAAAAAAAACTTTTGAAAAAGGGTTTTAAGGTAGCGCCGACAGGAATTATAACTTTGAAGACTCTTAAAAACCAACTTTTACCATATTTAGCTCATTTTTTTCTCAACTCCAAAGTGCTCTAGTACCTTTAACTTTTAATTCTGATTTTGTTTTTGTGTTTTTGTCATGATCTCAGATAACGAAAAATGTAAAGCGGTTTGATAAAATAATTCAAGTGACGGAACGAATTTTGTTTTCGTAAATATTCCTAAATTTACTGGTTGCTAATTATAAATTTTAGCTAATTGATTCATTAGTAATTAAAGGCCAACTAAAAATGTGCGAGCTGCAGATGATTCTGCGGTCTTTTCTCCTTCCAAGTTTTCTAAACAAAGCACAATAGAACTGCTAAGTTAAACAATCTCGATTTTTAAAAAAAATGGAGCGCTACGGCGCCCTATTTTTCGGAAATGGGACGACGAATATTTGGAAATTTACTTAAGGTCAATTAATATAGTTAACGATTACAATCAAAAGCCTTACAAAGAGGAAGTGAGATTAATTTTTATCTCGAATTCCTTGGCACAAGAAGAACATTCGTGAAGTCCATCATTTTAATTGAATCTTAACGGGAAGTGAAAAAGACTTGTTCTTGCTCGGGAGGGGTGGTTACCAAATTTTGATTAAAACGGCTTCCTTCCAAAAGTTTGAAGCTTGCTTAAATGAAATTTGTATCCAAATTGTTAGGGCTTAAATCAGGGTTGAAGATTGTTGGCAGTTTTCGAAGGAATTAAAATGGTGGATAAATTAAGACGTGCATTAGTTTCCAAAAAAAAAATCTAATGGCGGAAGGACTAATCTTGGAAGTACAATTGTTATGATTTTCATTCTTGACACAAAACGGAACCAAAATAATGGAAATAATTATTTTGCTAAATGCTGAAGTTGTATAAAGTGGAATCTTGACTTAGGTTATTAAACAAAGTAAGTTATGTAAACTAAATACTTCGACTAAACTACTGTCTTCTCATAAATTGTTGCCAATTACCTAGTAGTGTTGCAAAAAGAAAAATCAAGAATGTTCAAGTATTTCAAGGAAGGAGAACAGAGAGTCCTAAAATCGAATTTCGAGTTTTCCACAAACTTTTTAGTTTTCGATTTTGGAACCACTCTAATTTCTCCAATTTTTTTTTGTAACACAACCCGCATTTCGAGTGATATTATCCAAAACACGAAATTGTGTGATCTAATAATCAAAAGTAGGCTTAAGGTCCATAAAAGATAAATGTAGGATATTTTTGATGGATTGTGGTCTAATGAATGATTTCAGAATAAGATTTGAAGCACGTTCAAATTTGCTCAAAATTTGGCAACAGGATTTAAGGTGAATGAGACGCTTCGTAATTAGATTTGGACAGGTGTGAAGATAAGGCTGTTTTTTGCGAGTCAGATCCTCCAAGCTAAGATGCTTGATTCCTTTGGTATGTTATAGAGATTTTTTGTGAGTAGTTAAGGCGGCGGGACTAGCTAACTTAGCGAGTTAACAATTAATAATTAAATGTGGATCTTAAACCTTTCAACTAATTGTGAGTGACGTGGCTTAGGGGATGCACGCTGAGTGTGGAGTTGAAACCGGAAATACATGAATTTATCCAGTCCTGTCTCAATGCCTAAAATTCTGGAGAGTTAATTAAGCTTTAGCTAAGGATTAAGGATATAGGCTTAGTTTTAACTGAGGTTTAATTTAGTGACTGGAGAGAGGTTTATATTTATGAATCAGGATTTTGGCTCTTTCATTTTGAATGTAATATCATCCAGAAGTCTAATCCCCTACAGAAAAAGTCAATTTAAATGTGGGACTGATCTTACGCTAGTTTAGGCCATAAGACTTAATGTTACAAAGAGGTGACGACGGAGATTTCCAGAAATAACGAGGCTCAGGAGGCTAATTAGTGGAAGAGGTGTGACGAAGGAAATTGACCAAAGTGACTCAAAATGGACATTTTCAAAATTAGACGCGAAAAAAAAGGTCGAGCTTTTCAAATTTCAATTCAAGCTGGGCTAGTGCAAAGGATGTGCAATTTGATGGATGAGGCCTTTTTTTCCTTTTCATTTATTTTCCTTTTAGTACAAAAAGAAAGTTTTTAAAGCCTGCACTTACTTTAACGTGACAAGAATCGAAATTCAATAATAAGAGTTCATTGTGTCTGTGAAATCCCATTTTGAGGAATGCCTTTTATTCTCACACAAACCAATCACCATTGTCGTTTCTTTAAAAATTCTAATGTGATTTAAAATTTGTCATTCAGAAATTTTCAGTCAAAATTTTGGAAGAATCGAGCTCTACAAGCTTTTGGTTTAGGAATTTGAAGACTTTTCGGAAATTGGTACAAGCATAATGTGTCTTTCCAACGTAAGCGTCGCCACAGTACGCGTGCTCCGCACCTTAGACTTCCTTGCATTTGTAGCTCACATTGCAAAATTACCAGTTTTCTTTTAAAATTTGCAAATTCTTCAAATTAAAGTTCCTTTTCTTCAAAGAGTACTAATTCGTAATCGGTCAAGTTTGGACTGAATTCATCAGGTTAGAGAGAAATTGCTTTTTGCTTTGTTAGTCATTTACTTAAATTCAATTATTTTCTTTTTTGCAAAAGAGTTTTAATTTATGAATTTAAGTTTGCCTTGTTTTTAAATTATTCCTATCAAAAACTTGCCATGTAGAGTGGGACAAAGAAAGTATTCTTCAAGCGATTCACAATTAGCTAATCAAATATTAATTATTAGTTTACTATAATAACTTGAGTTAATTATAGTTTACTAATCACTATCACCAAGTTTGTTGCTAAATTCCATTGGTGCTTCAGAAAATACAACTTGGAATTCGTATTCAAATGCTCTCTGCTTCAGTTCAAGGGGCACACGATGCTGCAGGATTTGGAAACGGGAAAATTGTCTTGAATTATGCCGTTTCGTTTTATTTAAAAAAAAAAATAGTGGTTCAGCATCATTCTACCAACTGTGATTTATTTTTAAAATTTTCTCTTGCCATTGAATTTTTATATTGCCTTGTTTTTGTTCATTTTGTGCAGTTTCCCCTATTTGCAAATTGGCAGCTGTTCCTAAAATTGTGGAAGTTGAATAACTTGAGTTACAATGCATGCTCAGTGGACAGATTTTGAAGTTTGAAATTTCGGAAATTATGGAAAATTCGTCAGTATTCCTGCCATGGCTTAACTTGCTGTTAGTCAATTCATGTAAAAAAAAAGTTAGACTTTAAGGTCATAAAGGTTACCTAAACTCTTTGCAGAAGACCACTGAAGTCTTCAATTGAAAAGTTCTCATCAACAGGCCTCACTCTTTGTATCTCATTTGCCTTCAAATGTTCAAGAATTGTTTAAAAATTGAAAATGTGCTGCTTTTAAGATGATGATTGATGAAAGGAGACAATTTCAAAACTTAAAGTTTCCTCTTCGTTGCAAACGTACTAATTGTATTTTGCCTTGGACGAGTAAGAACTTGCCGTAATGGAACATCGAAGTTTACAAGAAAATTTCGGATAAAAAGATTTGTCAGCGCTAGCAATTTTTGCAAAACGGCATTTTGTTGTCTTTCCTTGCAAATTTCACCAAAATCAAGAAATAATTCAAACTGCAATAATAGTTCGTTAAACTTAAGAGGAGACGGGCTTAAGTGTGTTCCACTACCAATTGAATTAAATTAAATTAAAAAAAAAAACAATTAGTAATTATCTATTGTACATCAGTAACCGTTCTGTATTAAATTATACCATTTTAGTGTGCTTCGAGTAATCTCCACAGCCTAATTAAATTCTTAACTGCTAACTTATAGCTCTAATTTTGAGAATTAATCTCAGCCACGCAGTCTCTCCACCACACTTGACTTAAGTACTTGACAAGTAGCCAATAATTAATTGTGATTTATCCTGTTCTCTCGTTTGTTTGTTGTTTTTTGGCGTGTATACCAAAGCGTGATTTGAAGTTAATACATACTCAGAATACTAATTAATTGTCTTCCTCCTTGTAGTCATTTTTTGTTTCTTGATACGGTCAAGTTAGCATTCTCTTTCCGTTGACTCCGTATGTCATTCCTCCTGGACTGATTCTCTTCCTGTTGAAAGTTCTGCTCAGAGGTCAAGGGTCATATCGCCGTTCCGCTTTATCTGCGTTAGGGTCATATCGAAGCCTTGCGTTGACGCATTTAGCTCTTGTGTTCAGTCGTTAGGTTTTTGGAAGAGTTTGGGGAACGTAATTTTCTAAAGCGTAATCCTGATATTTCAACTAGAAAATAGGCGTTCGGAGAGGGAATGTTAGAGCAGGATGCAATAAAGACACTTCGCTGAGCAAAGAGTAAATGTATCCTAGGATGCATGGTGACGGTACGCAACGGCATCGGAACGCAGTGTCCAAAATGACAGATGCAACATACTTGTATGGGATGAAGAAACTTCTGTTGAGTAGCTGTGGAACGTATTATGTAGGGCACAATAAGGACTGGATTGCAATATGGCGGCACGCGGTGCGACGGAACGTGCTAAAGTTAGGTCGTGGTCGGAGGAGCCAAACTTTGTGCTAAGATGAAACGGACAACGGCAGGAACGTGATCTGGAAAAAGTGCATCACGGTCCACGGTCATATCAAAAGTATTGTAGGCCTTGTGAATTCCATTCCAAATGAAATGTAAAGCTGACGACGAATTTTTGTTTTACCTAAATATTGGGAATCATCTTGACTTCCGGTCCCCGAATCAAAGTCAATTTTTATAGGAGCGGGTACTACAATTTTTACCGCTGAATTTTGAAATTTCAAGGCTCCGGACATTCCCTTCCAAAGTCCCCTCGGGGTAAAGGTCAAGGCTAAAGGCTCAAACTTTCAACGATAGTGTGCTGATTATCTTAGAATATCCTACCTCCATGTCATTGGAATTCAATCGGAAGTTTTTGTGCAATTGATAGTTTGGAATCAGGTTGTGAAACTTTTAGTCAAATTGAGGAGATTTCAAGGATTTTAGAAGAGGTCAGGACAAAATAAACGCTTTTCTTCAGGCATTTCTCTTTGCGTTCATTACAATTCCTAAAGTAAAGCACAATATGGAACCGTGATTTCTCTTGACTGACTACGGCCAATAGTCCTTTGTAAACGAAAACATAAGACAAAAAACAACAACCGTAAAAAACCCGTGCGTCCAAATCATAAAACTCTTCTTCAAAAAATAATAATTAAAGAAAAAAAAACGAGATTAAGATTTTGTGGTTGGAAATTTTTAGTGATGATGAGGGAGAAAGTGAGGAGAAACCAAAAACAAAAAAAAACTCAATTTGTGACAATTGTGACTTTAAAAATTGTGAGTTTATTTTTAAACGAACAAAAACATTTGTGACAATTTATGTCTAACCCAAGAGAGGAAAGAGAACTTTTGCCTGGATCCCACTTTACAAAAAGTCCTCCAAAAAACAAGCAGCCCCACTTAACCTTAATTAACCAAGCTAATTAACAATTAAACTATCATTAAAAACAAAGCGCAATAATCCAATTATACTAACTACGGAGTCTATCACCCCCCAAAAAATATCACTCACTCACAAGGTTAGGCCACTACGCTTTTGACTTAAGGGCTCAGTCCTTCGGTGGTACGAGCTAAAATCTCGCATACGACGCCTCTAATCATCTCTCTGCCAACTTAAGTAGCTAAAAGTAATTAAAGTTAAATTTTAATTTACAAATTCTAGGAGTTCTCACTTCCGCTTCACCTCTCGACGACACAGCCCAGATTATGTGTGATACAACAATAAACAATTTAGGTTTGAGGAAATTTGTGAAATTTTGGGCGTGGTAGCCTTCTCCGTCAACGCACTTTGGAAAACAAATTACTTTTGAAAGAGAGTTAATTACAATTAGTCAATTAGAAAGGAAAACCAATTGCTAAGCGGCCTATATCGAGTCTCTTCGTGTGTGTCCAATAATCGGTTAGCCCAAATTCGTAGGTAGACAAAACGGGGAGGAGTGGGTACTTAGAACAGAAATTATTAAGGTGGGGAGTGGTTGAATTGTGTATACCAGAATATGGCCGTCGAATTATTTGCCTAACCTCAATATGCTCTCATAAGCAGTGAATCCTAAAATATCAGACTCAGGCCCTTTACGATTTGTAGGGCTCCTAAGTACAAGCTTTTTTGACTAATTACGGTTTTAATGCGCACTGAATTTATGACCTCTTGACATATTGTTGCCATTGTAAAGTTTTAGATTTTAGTAAAGGAAATTATTAACCCTGTGCCTCTGGACTTAGGGTGTGCCGGTTGCGTCCCGGCCCCCTTGCCCTTACCCCGCATGCGCCCACGGCGCAAACGAGTCAATGACCTTTTGTCCAAGTCAGCTTGTCTCCTCCGTTCAGGTTATGAAAGCGCATCCTAAACTGCGGCTCTATAATTTCGTAAAGGGCGCTCAATGCCAAAACCCAATGCTGAGAAAACAGAAGGGCAAAATGGTGACAAAATTTGAAGAAAAAAAATCATAGCTCTGTGAGATACATGGGATAACGATACAAAATTGGTGATTAAAATTGAAATCTCAAAATTTTGAAAATGGTTGCATTACGTTTTTGAAACTTAAAAAATGAAAATCTGAGCGGAGGCTGAAAATGGCAACGATAGAAGAGGCTATAACAATTTTTTTCTTGGTTTTGGAAAGCCGAAAACTGCATAAACAGTATGGAATCAAAAAGTCAATCATTCTACTCAAAACATGATCTTTAGTGTTTAAGACTTGTGCCTGTACAAAGTTAGACTTAGAAAAAGTAATAGAGGGACTTTTTTTTATAGAAAAAAAATTAGAAAAATCCATGAAAAAAAATTATTAAAAATATAAATGAAAAAAAAATCGAGGGAATCGAATCTAATAGCACTCTGAGAGACAGGAGCACCACCCACTTCCTAAATTATGCGCCGCCACAAGGCGCATAAAATTACATTTATGGCAAAGGGTCAAAGCCAGGGTAATTAGAGTAATTGGAGGGCGTTCATTTTCATCCGGCGCATGCGCCGATGCCTCGCCGTGCGCCGGAGAAGTGACAATTGAATAACCTTGGGTAGCATTTGATTAATCTCAACAGTTAAAGGGCTTTAAATTGGATCATCCTTAGGAAGGGTGCGTGAGCCCTTTGCGTGCAAAGTATTTAGAAGGGGGCCCTTTCTGAAAGTGTGAACTAAAAGGCGTGTGAATTGATGCTGATGACCTATACCTTAAAAAATACCCTTTCTAGTTTCACGTTGCTTATAAAAGTACAAGGAACTTTCTGTGTATAAAATTTAAGATTGAAAAAAAAGTATATCAAAAAAGCTCTTAAAACGTTAGAGTGACATGTTTGTCATTTAGTCAAATTAGTGTATAGATTACTAATAATTACAAGTATTATTTAAGAAAACAAAATAAGAAAAATACCAAAAAAAAATACTATTGTAGGGGTGTCGGGGTTTCATTTTATTGTCGTCCTTGTTCTCGTAAAAAGGCTTAACACGTAAGTATTCAATTTAAAACCATTTTAAAATTTTATTAGGTTAGACTACTATGTTAGAATTAGAAAATATTGTATAAATATAAATCACTTGTAGTCTCTAAATTCCATTACTTGCTAATAAATAAAATGTTGAAAAAAAAAGTTCTGTATTATTAT
>JAQFYP010001173.1:0-16830 GCA_034694865.1 Bilobella braunerae | reverse complement strand
GTTAGTTGATCCTAAATCTTAATTTCAATTGAGTAACTAACATGACAATTAAGCTATTTGGTGATCTTAACTGACGGAAATAACCACAAATAAGCCTAACTATATGTCTACAAACATAAATTATGCTCAGTTTTAATTTAATAATGCTCTATTTTAATTACAATTAACCTAATTATAATTGTTAATTTTTCACTAATCAATTACTTTTTAGGGTACTGCGACAATTAAAACCAATAATTATTAATTTTCTTAAAAAAAATCGATTTTGGACCTCTTTGCTTTGGACCTCTTTAGCTTTGGACCTCTTTTTTTGGACCTCTTTTTTTTTGGACCTCTTTGGTTCTGGACCTCTTTGGTTTTGGACCTCTTTGTTTGGACCTCTTTGGTTTTGGACCTCTTTCTTTGGACCTCTTTGCTTTGGACCTCTTTGTTTGGACCTCTTTGGTTTTGGACCTCTTTCTTTGGACCTCTTTGCTTTGGACCTCTTTGTTTGGACCTCTTTGGTTTTGGACCTCTTTCTTTGGACCTCTTTGTTTTGGACCTCTTTGTTTGGACCTGTTGGCGTGCTTCCTAAATTAGACCCTCCAATGGTCTCTTTTTCACATATTTTGGCATATTGACATATCGCCGGCGTTTATTACACAAAAACGTCGAACGGTGACGCTTATTTCCGTTTCACTCCTCAACGGTGTCGTGACCGCGTCGAGGTACTGAAGCGCTTGGCATTTGACGCTTTGAGACAACGTGACGCTGTTTTCAAATATTTTAACCAATCAGCAGCGATTTTTTAAAATAAACGTTACAAATCCCAAGAGGCATGTTATATAAAAAAAATTCAGTGCTATTTCTTGAAAAGCAAAAATAAATTTTTCTTCAATTTTGAATTTTTGCTTATTTTTCTGCCGCGTTGTGCAACTGCCGTGTCCATCAAGAAGGGTGAGACACGCACCGTGCGTCATCGCCGCTGGCAGCGATATTGTCGAATTCCCTTCCAGTGCACTGTTCATGAACTGAGTTGTCAACTACAGGTGACCTGTGGCCTCTCACGACCATCAATTAATTGACACGTTAAATGGACTTCGAATCGCTGATTTTGAATCATTTCCAATCTCTGATGTACACATTTTATTTTCTAAAATCGCTTTAGTTTTATAAGTTGTAATTGTGCAAAGCGCTTTTAGAACTCCAATAATCTTCTTGTAGTACGAGTGCGGAATGTTGCAGTGATGATGGAGGATCGCTTCAAATTTGACCGTTGGATTTCAGCGATTTGGAAAAGCGCACGGAAGTACTTTTCGACCGCGGTAGACTCCCGGTGGATTCTGCATCGCGAAGAGCACACACCGTGGATGCGCCGCCACGGTCTGGCCCGTTTCAGTAATGAACAAGTGTCGGTTGTCATCTAGGAGTCAATTCAGCGTCTCCAAGACCTTTACGGAACGAGATCAAGTATCAAGTTCCGCTAATCGCTGCAGCGTAATGATTAGTCGTTTTCCCAACGCTTGTTTCTTTCTAGATGAGCACTGGAAGGCGGTCGGCGGAAATGGTGCGAGTAAAACCCTTCCACTTGCGACGAATGTCCTGCGTCAAAATGTACTGTTCGAAAAAAATTTCAAAAAATTTAGAACAGAATGTTCATTTTTTTTAATTTAGAACGGAACAAGCATTTATTTTTTTTAGAGAATCAGCATCGGTCAGTTAGCAAAAGTTACGGACTCTAAAAACTATCGAGAAAAGAAAAACTGATTTTATCAAATTTTCAAGTTGCTAAACATAAAATAAAATCCCACGCATAATTAAATTCTTAACTACATTTAAATTAAATAATTAACTAATTAGGTTGAGAAGCCCATTTAGTTAAATCGCTTTTGTTTTACTAATTAAATTTGAAGATCAGTCTGAGAATTTAGAACAAAATTTTAAAACAAAATTAAGTAAAAAAATAATACCAATCTTCCACTCAAGAAAAATATTACAGAATACTATTCCCACGATTTTACTAGTCAGTTGTCGGGTTCCTCAGAACATTTCTTTTTAATTTTTTTAAAAATAGTAAAAAAAATTTGAAAATCTCATTCTTAAAAATATCTCGCAATTTTTTTTTCACTTGATCACTATCTGCAGAGACTTCTACATCATTTTATGCTGCAAATCTCTTTTTACTGGTTCGATTTTTGTGTTTTGATTTTTTTTTCATGAAAAACATTTGTGAAGGCTTCTACATCTCTTTCTTAAGTATACCAGCGTCAATAACCGCCATCACGTGACGTTGGAATTTTTTGACTTTGCATCACGGGCGCAGGCCGGCATGAAAAAGGCCTCAAACTCTCCTCTGATTGGCCGGAAAATGTAGTTATTGATGACCAATCAAAATCGAGGAACGGACGGTAACCGAAACGCGAACTGATCACAACATCACAGTTCACGGTGCTCCATTGGTTGGGAGTAACCAACGGCGTCGAGTCAAAACTTTCTTTTTTAGATTTTGAAAATTTGCATTTTGAAAAATGGAATTTCGAAATGTTTCAAAATGAAAGTTGCCTTCTACGCCAAGGAAAATACAGTGGATTCATATCTGAACCATGTTTCAAAAGTTTAAAGAACTATTTTTTATTGCGTAAATATTGAAAAAGCGTATGTTCTGTTTTCTTGTTTTAAAAAAATAAAATAAAAAAAATTCTCTGTTTTGCAGTACCGCCAGGAACTGATCATATGAATAATCCCGTTGTGAGCACAGGCGTATTTGAACATATGTTGTGTGCGCTTTGTAAGCGCTGCAAAATTACGCTGAATTGAACTGCGTTCCGGAAATTTCAGCGATTTCCTGCCAAAAGATTGTTCTGTCAATGTTCAAAATACTCAAACGAGTTTTTGTAAAAATTCAAACAAAACAATTGTATTAAATAAAAAAAAACGCTTAAATAAAATTTTTTAGACGTTTGAATAAAAATATAATTTAATTGAAAATTTTGTAATTTGAAAAGAACAGCTTTAGACCCTTACTGCGCTACAATAATTTCAAGTAATTAAATAGGCAATAAAAGTTAATTACGCTTTTAGTAACTAGTTAATTAAAAATTTACGTTGCGCTTCCTCACCTATACAAGTTTGTCAAAAGGCGATTTTTAAAATATTCACAAAAACAAAATTTTGCATTTAAAACAATTTTAAAGAAATATTTTGACAAATTATGCTAAACGAATGCTAAAAAATAGCCATACTTACTGAATTGTCTCCCTTTTTCTTACGCTTTCATAAATTTTAAATTCAGTTGGCTTATAAGCACGTTTTTTTTAAACATTCCACCTAAAATCATTCTGAAACTGAAAAAAGTGAATTTTTAAACAAATCATTCAAATACAAAAAATGAATCTTAGCTGAAGGATTTTTATGTAAAGAAAAAATCATTTCGCGTAAATACCTTCTCTCGAAAAATCATTCTCATCTCACCCACAAAATTGCCTTTTCAAAAAATCATGATTAAATTTTAATTAAATCTTAATTAAGAATTAATTTGAACAAAACTACAATTAAATGCTATTTAATTTGAAGGACTTTAATTTGTATCAGACAAACTTAAGTAATTTACAAAGTTTTTTTTAGACAATTTATTTAGAAAGTTTTTTTTAGACGATTTATTTTAGAAAGCTTTTTTAGACCACTTTATTTTTGAGTTACACTTTAGGGATTTCTAACTGGATTAATTAGATATTGGCCAAGTAGTCGTGGACTTCTGCGACAGTGAGGCGCCAAAAGCCCCGTTCAGTGGCCAGGCTCAACTCAATGCTCTCCGCCGTCATCTGCCCCTCGAAGCTCTCTTTCAGCGCCAAAATCGCTGTGTGAATGGCGTCCTGCAGCTCAATGTCCTGGCTGTAGCGCTTCTCCAGGAACGTTTTTCCAGTGAAGTTCTTGCCCATGACGGTCGCTTTCCATGCCAATGTGCGGCGTGATGGACTCGTCTTCCAGACAGACGTTTCGTCACACAGAATAGACTTGTGCTTCTCGGTAGCCAGCACGACGCCATTAGTCGCTGGAAAGGGAACAGGAGTCACAATTAAGCTAACGGTGCTCAGTTTTGAAAAAAAAGCTTACTTTTTCAATTAAAAAAAGCTTACTTTTTTCAATTAAAAAAAGCTTACTTTTTTCAATTAAAAAAAGCTTACTTTTTTCAATTAAAAAAAGCTTACTTTTTTCAATTAAAAAAATCTTACTTTTTTCAATTAAAAAAAGCTTACTTTTTCAATTAAAAGAAAGCTTACTTTTTCAATTAAAAAAAGCTTACTTTTTCAATTAAAAAAAGCTTACTTTTTTAATTTAAAAAAAGCTTACTTTTCTCCCGCCGTTGTGCTACTGCCGAGTCCATCGAGAAACGCGAGACAAGCACCGTGCGTCATCGCCGCTGGAAGCGATATTTTCAGATTCCCTTCCAGCGCACTGTTGATGATCTGCGTCCAAGAGAGGTAGTCTCGAATGCTATTGGTGCAGCGATTGGCCAATTCGTTTCGCTTGAGCCAGGCCACGAACGAAATCATGATTTCAGCGATTCTCTGTCCACGAACGCTGCTCGTCAAGTTGTACTCCACAATCGCTGCAATGTCTTCTGGTGACGAAGACCCCTCACACCAAATTTCTGTCAAGCGATTTCTCAGCGCTGGAGAAATCTAAAAAAAATCGCGGAAAACCATTTTGAGAAAAATACAACAACGCTGAAAACTTAATTAAATTAGAAAATTAATTTATTTATCAAAATCCAATCAAACTAAAATATTAACCTAATTAGTCTCTTTTTCATCACAGTGATTTTTGCCTTCAAAATTATGTCGTTTTTTGTTCTAACAAAAAAGATTTTAAAAATTTTGAATAAAAAATGTACTGGGATAAAACGTCTTTGACTAAAAATTAAACTAAAGACTCGTCAAAATATTGAATGCACAGATCAGTGGTTAAGTTTCACGGAATAAAATAGTGTTTTTTTCATTTCCTAAATTTTTTTTTGACGTATATTTAGTGCACCTAAATTACGAATGGCGTGGCGTTAAAAATGTTTATTTTTTAAATTTTGTAATCTTAAACTTTGAAAAATCGAATTTTAGAATGTTCAAAATTTTTAAATTGCTTGTCTTACCCGCCCAGTAAGTCTCCAGAGTCGCTCTGGCGATTTAAGTTGACTACGATCAGCTTCTGCTGGAGCACCGACGCTAGGAATTGAACGCACGACGTCTTCCCCACGCCTGTTTCACCAATAAGAAGCACTGGCTCCTTACTCACCAAGCTACCGCACAGCGTCTCCAGAAGGTTGCAAGCCTTCTTCGTCAGCGAAAATATGGCGGAATCGTTGCTAAAATTCAAACAAAAAAGTATTTCAAAAGTTAAAAAATGCTCACAAACATCTTTTACTGTTTAGAAAAAGAGTAAAATACGTTCTGCTGTTATAAAAAAAAAAAGCTTGCTGTTTTGAAAAAGTTTACAGTACCTTTTGCTGTTTTGAAACAGTTTAAAAATAATATTTTGCTGTTATAAAAAAAAAGCTTAGAAAAAACACATTCTATCGTTTTGAGAAAAGCTTGAAACCATCTTTTGCGGTTTTAAAAAGCTTAAAAATGCCTTTTTCAAAAAGCTTAAAAATTCATGTTTTGCTGTTTTAAAAAGTTTTTTAAAAACATGATTTTGTTCTAAATTACCTTTTAGAACTGATCATAGGCCGTAGCATGGGCACTAAATAGCATCCTGTCGTGAGAACAGACGTATTTGAACAAATGTTGATGTGCGCTTTGTAAGCGCTGCAGAAGTACTGCTTTCGCTCGAAGCAAGTTGAGCTATGTTCCAATAATTTCAGCGATTTCCTGCCTCGTGTCTGTAAAACTAAAAAAAAAAAATTTCATAAATTTTTTTTTTAATTCTGATTCGTAAATGTAAAATTAAAAAAAAAATCATTTTGAAACAAACTTTCAAATATATCAGATGGTACCGCGGAGATCCAACTACAGCTTTCCGAAAAGACAGGGGATATATTTTCCGGTATTTATAAATGGCATGTAACTACCACAATTATTAATTATTTCAATTATTGAAGCACCTCAAATATCTTTTACCAATTAATAGGTACTTAATTAGGCTACTTAATTAGTTAATTGCCAATTAACTCACCTGGACTAGAAAAGGAGTTGATGAAGAGGGCACAGGACTCTTGGAAGATCACAATGGCCGCATTCGTCTGCGTAAGTTCCAGTGTCGGAGGTATGCGCCGACAGAACTTGAGAAAGTCTCTGTACATAAAAAAAAATCAAGCGGTTTAAAATACGGAGTCAACCACATAAATGTTTAGAAATTACCAGCAAATTAGTAATTGTAAATTAATTAGTTAATTGAAATAAATTAATTACTTATTTAATTAAATTACTAATTGTAATTAAATTGTAACTAATTAATTATAACCTTTACCTAAGAGACACCGTGCGTCCTTGCCGTCCGAGATCTGACTGAAAGGTGGCCACGGCGTCGTAGATTCCAATTAAACGGTCCGCCAACGGTTTCAAGAACGGAAAAAGCTCTGATATCAAAATCTTCACGTCTTCGCAACTCATGGATTCGACCAGGATGCGCTTCCACTCCTTTCCTAATTTTACGCTTCGCTTTCCCACCTATAAAAGTTTGTCAAACACACGAATTCTTTAAAAAATATTCACAAAATCAAATTTTTAATTGGTTTTAATGAAGAAAAAAAAACTTCCAAAATAATTCAAGGCACATTTTTGTTCTTTAAAAGTGAAATAATCGAGGAACACTAACTGATGCAACTGATCTGTCGTAAAATTTTCACACAATTTCATAAATTTTTAATTCAGATGGCGTATAAATGTTTTTTTTAACTGTTTTTCTTTTTCATCTAAAAATCATTTCGAAACTGAAAAACGAGAATTTCAAAATGCTCAAAAATGTTCTAAAATTCTAAAAATCGTTCTCAGCTGAAAAATCCTTGATTAAAAAAAAAACATTTCAAATACCATTATCTCCCTAAAAAATAAATTTCACCTAAAAATCATAATCTCAAAAATCATGCCGAATAAATTACTAATGTAAAAAAAATCCTTCGACATGAAAAATCGTTGTAAAAAGAAATCATGCCATCTCGAAAATTTTCTTTGAGGAGAGGGAGAGAGCAATTTCACGCACCGTGGACACCGTGGAGGTCAACTGGACAAGGTCCGTTGACCTTTGACCTTTAGCAGAGGTCGATGATCTGCCAACGTTCACTAGCGTTCCGGCGATCGAGAGCAGTGAACCAGTAAAGTGAACGATACCTTAAATGTCACAGACAAAAATTTTTTCATTTTCAAAATTCGAAATTTTCAATTTTCTCAAAAATTTAATGCAACTTTTCTTTATCTAATTACAAATAAACTAATTACTAATTACAATTAATTCTAATTACACAACAACAACAAAAAACCGAACCGAAGAACACAAGAAACAAACTGATTAAACAATACGCATGCACACTACACAAAAGTTAAACAAAATTGTTTATAAAATTGCGTTTAAAAAATGTTTGTACCGGTTTGTGGAAGGAGGCTTCTGTTGGATGTGCTGGCTGTGTTCAGCAGCGCTGTCGCTTCAGCGTACGCTTCGAATTTGCACGGAAAATTTAGCGATTGCTGCAAATCGCTGGCAGCGTCGATCCCATTGGCTCGCTTCATGTCTTCCAGCGCTTTCTTAGAAAGGCTTAGAATTACTCCGACGCACTGCAAACTCAGCCTGAAAACAATTTAAGTTAATTAATAAATAACGCTTAATTAACGTTAACCAAACTTTATTTTTTAAAGTTAAAGGTGCCACAAACCATAACATTTTTAGTTTGATACTTTGATAACTTTTTTGAATAATTTTGAAAAAACCGAACATGTCAAACATATGTTTCATGTTTTCTAAATAACATATGTTTTTATAGCGAGCATTTACCATGTGAGCTTCGAATCAAGTATCTTGGCAATTCCAGGAAGTCCTTCAGAGGCCACTCCTTGGCAATATGTGCTGGCAGTACTTTGAGCAGTATCAATACTGCTTCTAGCAGCGCAACGGCATCCTCCACCGTGATTTCAAGGCGCTGACGCCGTGGCTTCTTGGACAGCGCTGCACTGGAAGTATCAACTAACGCTGATAGACATGACAATGGAGAGCCACATTTAGGAAGCAGCGATTCAGCAAATCTAAAAAGAAGACAAAACCATCAACATACAGATTCAACATATGTTCCACTTCCAACATACAACATATGCTCCAACATGCAACATATGTTACAACAGAATTGACCAATTTCTTACTGTAAGGCCGCTGAATTTGTCCGAACCGAACCACTTTGCTCAGAGCAACGGTTATATTGAACTTGTACGACAGCCGTGCGCCTTCGTCAGCGACATTGACATACTGATTCTGCAGCGATTTCTCGAGCACGGCGCTTAGGAGCGCTGGAAATGGGCTGGCCACGGCCACGGTCCACTTCGGCTGCGTGACGAGCCCCGACAATTTGGTAATTTAAGAGGGGCGGAAACTTGGAGGACGCTGCAGAAGAGCCCTCTCGCCAATCCTAATTAGTTAATTAATTGGTCACTTAAGAGGATCAATCGTTACCTCAATTATCTTAATTAACCACTTAGCTAACTAGTTAATTATCTAATTTGCATAAATCTTTCCACTTACCAAATCTTTGTCACGAATGTCAAGCAGTGACAGGAGCCCTTCCCGTCCTTCGTCCAAGCCAGGACTCAACACCATTGTCAACTGTCAGGTCACCACTGACCTACTTTAGCTGACTAATTAACAATACCAATTAACACTTAATTAATTAACTAATTAATCAATTAACCAAAACAGAGAACGTTTGACAACACTCAAACAAGAGAGGAAGAAAGAGAGAAGCACGTTTTTGTAAAGCACGATTCTGTTGTTCCCGCCAAGAAATTTGAATGCTGGAAATTCTTATTATACAAAAGTCACGTGACCTCCCCTTAAGTGGATTGTAAGAGCTCTTAAGCTCTTCTTGGCTTCTTATCTCTTAAGTGCTCATCACACCTGATCAGTTAAATCACACAAAAACAGCTTGTCCTTTCTTAAAGCGTTTTTAAATCCACCAATTTAAATAATTAAGTTAAAATTAACTTAATTAAGCTTTTAGAATGCTAAATTATTGTAAGTTTAATTTGATTTACAGTTTTGTAATGAAAAGACGATCAATCATCAATCAATCAACATTTAATCAAATAAACACAATACCATTAATTAAGATGCTTTGCAACTAATTAACTTAATAATAATGACACTTGACCTCTCGTGACCTTTCAGAATTATATTATTAAACCAAAAATTCAAACACGTTCCTTCTCTATTCAATGTTTTTTTTAAACATTGACATTTAAAAAAATGCTCTTTTCTAAATTTTAAAAACAAATTGGACAAATATGCTCAAGCTCTTCGATTACGGAGGATTTAACTGTCCTGTTCTCACATTTCAGGAAAGTAGAATATAAAATTACTCTCGACTTACAACCGACTTTCGAACAAAACATGAAATCTTGTTCTGAAACATAATTTTTTTTAAATTAAGTTTTTTTTTTAATTTTAAAACACACATGACACGAAGATATACGGCACGGGGATCACGCAACTCCATAATCGATTTGTGGTGGTAGAATCCAAAAACTGTTTCAAACGGCGGCTTTCAAAACCAAATTTTACCAATTCAAAAATCATACACAACTTCCATTTCCAAATTCTCATTTTTTTAGAACAAAATTTAAAAACAAATCATCTCAACTGTGTAGAACTGCAATGAAAAAGCTGTTTAAAAATCCAATTTTAAAAACATTATTCAATTTTGAAAAAAATAGATAAAAGTTAAATTAAATTAAATTCTAAATTTAGAACACTCAAAACGTTCGTGCGGCAGGTGACACAAGAACTAATGGAGTTAGAAAAATGACGTTGCATCTACCTTAGTCATTCAGCATTTATTGCTTTACTTAAATTTTGAAAAAAATTAAAATTAAAAAAAAAAGCATTTTCTAAAATTAAAGAATCATATCGACACGTACAATAATTTGCCAAATACAGCCAAAGCTTCACGATGACCTTTGAAAGGAGTATTTAAAAATCACACGGCCAATTCTTTGCAAAACTAGAGGAGAACTAGTGAAACTAGTGAATTTTTTTTAGAAAAAATTTTCTTTTATAATTTTTTAAAATAACCTTTTTTTAAATACATTTTTTTAGAAAACCATAATGGCTCTAATCTTCATCAGCATTACGGAGCGCACAACAACAAATGGACCACAAGGATATTATGACCAAAGTTTACTTTTCATGCTTTTTCCTCCATAAATCAAAAACACTTGTTCTGAACAGTGTTCTAAAACTTACAAAAAAAAATTTTTTTTTTGACTTTTTCATAAATCCTAGTCTCACCTGTCCGAAGCCTCCCAGGAGGTCAATAGTGTCCATCTCGGGGCTCACGGTCATGACCTTAACTGTGACAACAGGTGGACAAGGGACGTCTAGCCGGACTCCTTTGGTCCAACCTTGTTTTAAAAAAAATACCATTTTTAAAAATTTGAATTTAAAAAAAAAAAAAACAATGTGCAACTTCCGTTTAAAAAATTACGTTCCAAATTGTTCAAAAAGTCTCAAGTTATTTATCAGAACAAGGGACGTTTTGCCTGACTTGGCAACCAACCTGTCTTTTTTAGAAAATATTTGCAGAATTTTTATTCAAAAATAATTTTGAGAATCAACAGCAACATTTTTTTAATTTAGAATTTTGAAAACTTTTCGAAAACAGCCGAGCCATACCTCCAATTTTTAGAAAATACGATAGACGATTTTGCATAAAAATTATACGGCATCCAAATAACGCATTATTTCAAATTACTGCGTCGGATTCAAAATTTCGAAGCGGAATTGAGTCAAATTAATATTTTCAAGTTTTTCAGTAAGGGATGTGCATTAAATACTTCCTGTTGCGACAAATGCTCGGCGTTAAAAATTTACTGTTCGTTTTTTTTAATGTAGAACAGAATGAGCACTTTTCTGTTACAAAATGCAATATTCCAGAGTTGAAAACAAAGCCAAATTCTAAAAAAGTTATCGAGCAACAAACCAGTTTTTTATAAAAAAAAATTATCCCAAAGAAACATGTAATCTAACCACGAATCAAAACGTAGTTAACTAATTAACTGCTGAACTGCAATTAGTTAAATAGTATACTAATTGACTTTGGAAGCACTTTTAGTTAAAAAATTAAATTTGAAATTGACATTCAGACGCTGGACAATGCAGCGATTGATTCAGAATCGATGTTTCAATGTTTCGAAATTTTCATAAATTGTGTTTCAAATTTAGAACAAAACTTCAATAAAACTTAAACATTTAAGTAAAAAAAATAAACATACAGACTGGTTCGAATTCCACTGTTTCCTTTTACTTGATCAGAATTTGTAAATGTTTTTCTTAACTTTCAGACAATTTTAGAAAAAAAAAATTCAGAATTCTAGTAGAATTTTTCCGAAACTATTTTGTTCCAGTATTTGATGGCTGGCCGTTACTTCGATGTAAGAAAATGCAAATAGACTTTCGTCTCCAGAAAATGGATTTCAAAAATTGTGAAATTTTTCAAAATATTTCTTTTTAATTTTCACTTTAAAAATTAATGCTTCGACTTCCATGTTTCTTGCCGTAACCGTAATGGTAATCGCTGATTTGTGAACATAAATCATTTTTCGAATAAAAAAAAATCTAAAAATTTTTTTCAACAATTTAAAATTTATTGCTTCATTACATTTATTGAAATCAGAGTCAATGAAATCATCAAACAAATCAACCAGCGATTTTGAAAATTTTGCATTTTGAAAAATGCAAATCATTTATAAAATTAAAAATTAAAAAAAAAAAGTTAAAATTTTTAAGCGCTGCAATGCTGATAAAGTATCTCGCTTTCGCTCGGAACCAATTGAGCTGCGTTCGGATAATTTCAGCGATTTTCGTCTTGTCTGTAACATTATAAAATATTCAAACAATAGGGAAACATTTTAAAATGTATTACATTAATCAACATTAGTTAAACTTAAATATCTATAAATTAGTCAGATGAAAACAAAAATTAAGCAAGAAAATAATTTATTTCTTCAAATCATAATTTTAACAGAGTACATCACAGATGCAGCCACCGTAACTTCCGCATCTTGAAGAAATGTGGAGGATTTTATTATTTTTTTTTTGTGAACGGCATGTATCAGCTGCACTGCAATAATTAACTTAATTAATTAGGGCAATTAAGCAAAGTTTAAAAACATCTGTTTTATGCTAAAAAAACGCTTTTTAAAACATGTTTAGAATTAGCTACTTAATGCTTTTGTCTGATCCGTCCGTCCGCAAGTAGTTATCCAAACTTTTAATTGAACCGCACCAATCTAGCAGCAAATTAATTCCCAATTCAGAAATTACTTTATATCAATTAAATAAAAACAAAATTGAACCAATTAAGATGTTTTTAAACTATTAATTCGAGACTCAATCAAGACAATTTGACTAAATTCGACTTCCCGTTGTCCCACCCGCAGCTCAGGAGGGAGGGCCACTTGACCTCTCGTGACCTCTGACCTTTTAAAGGTCAAATTGGGAAATTAGTAATTGCTCTACATTGCAGCTACAAATGCCCTGCAAACGAAATTTAAAATAAGACCCGTCTCGTAACTATCGCTCAAAAACTTTAGAAAAAAACCTTATATTATAAGCTATAGCTTTATTATAACCAAATTTCAAACGCGTTTCAACTTCAATGTTTCTTGTTCTAAACATGAATTTAAAAAAGCGCCCATGTACAATTTTTACAAAACACATAAACCATAACGCCTTTTTCGCTATGTAACTGGCCAAGTTTTCGTTTTCACTAAATAGAATCCACAATTGTTCCAAACGGCTTTCAAAACTAAATTATACCAATTTAAAAAAATCAACACAATTTCCAATTTCAACCTCAAAATTTTTAAAGCAAGAAACAGATCAAAGACAGTAAGGAAAATTATTGTTGTTTGAACAGTGCCTAACACTACAAAAAAAAACATTGTCGTTACATTGAAATGAAAATGTTGCTTTATTTTTGTTGCTAAATTTTCAAACCAACATTCAAATTAAAAAAGGAGAATACTGAAGTTTGTTCAAAATTTAAATTCAAAATTTTAGATAAATTTAAATTTTAAATTAAAATTCAACAGTGTAAATTTAGAAAATTCAAAAATTCCGCACCATTCGACATAACTAAAAAGAACACTGACCTTAGGAAGGTTTACCACAACATCACTCGGCATTTACAAGCCTTTTTTTAATGTGAACAAGAGTAATTTTTTTTAAATCTCAAATTCTAAAGGTAGTGAATACAATCTAATCATTGACAATTTAGCTTAATATTACATAACGACCTTGAAAAAGAGTCATAAAAAATCACACGGCATTGAATTCCGTTTCAAAAATAGAGCCAGAAAAAATGCTATTGATTACCATTTGAACAGTGTATTTTGTTATTTTAGAATACGAATCTTAGAACGAATTTTCAAAATATTTTTTTCCAACATTCATAGCACATATCGCAACTAAAATTTAATTCAACAAATCACACGACATCAAATTGTAGAGCATAGTGTGGTCCTCTAGACACGTTTTCAAAAAATCCTGTTTGAACCACCTTTATTTGAACAATGTTTTTAGAAAATCTTTTCTTTTAATCGATGCTGAGCTCTCAGATCACTGGAATTTCTAACAAAAAATACTGATGTTTGTTCTAAGTTTAAACAACTCAAATTCCGAACTTTTACTTCTCAATGTCACAAAACCAAGAATTAGGACTACGAAATTAGAAATACGTTTTTAAAAATCATTCAGCCTTTAAAAAAAACCTACTTAAAAAAACCGAATTCCAAAAAGGTTCGTGTTCTAAATTTATAAAATCTCTCGAAGAAACTGCCAAAATATGACACAATGACCTAGGAAAATACTGTTTAAAAACCACACGGCATTTAATTCATTTCAAACATGGTACAGAGCCGAAAGGTCTTTCAGGCACTTATTCTAAAAATCCTCTTTCGATGACTTTCATTTGAACAGTTGATTTTTTTTTATAAAAAAAAAAAAGGAAGATGTTTTTAAAATAATCCTTTTTTTAAATCCCTCTCTAAGCCCTTAGATCTCTAGAATCTATAAAACCACAAGTTGGTCTAACATGGCTCTCATCACGAAGTACTTTAAAAAATCACGGGACGCGAGGATGTGACCCAAAAGTGCCCATTTCTACTTCCGCTTTGGCCCTCGAGTAAAAAAGTGTTTTTTTTTAAGTTGAAAAAAAAAGTGTTAAAAAGTCGTGTTTCACTGTCATGATCATGACCTCGATTTAAGTACACACTGTTCCCGACGCCCACTCTGCGAATAACTGTATTCGCGTATTACCCAACGGCGCTTTCCAAATTAAATTTTACCAATTTAGAAAATCAAACAAAATGTTTTTTTTTCGATACGTTTGGTTTTTTAAAAAACAAGAATTTTTAAAACAAAACAGTGCAACCATTAAACGCCACCGACTAAAAATATACTAAAAGAGCAATGAATACTTGTAGTTGTAGTTTCGTATACTCCATTATACAAGAAGAAGTGTGGAATTTCATTGAAACATGCATCAAGCTGCATCGTTTGACTCTCGATGAAATTTAACAAAAGAAAAGCGCTGAAAACTTAACGATTTTTTAACCATGATTCCAAAAAAAATTTCAACTTTAATTTCAAAATTATGAAAAATTGAATTCAAAATATAATCGCAAATGAATATTTTCTTCAGGTCAGGTCAGTGTAGCGGAAACACAAAGAAGAGTAATTGAAATTTTCTAAATCAAGCTGTTTAAATAATTTTGTTAAAAAATAGTTTCTTTTTAAATAATTTTGACCCGAATCACAGTCTAGTATTGATTTTCAAAATAAAGCTGTATAAAAATCAGCGATTTCAATAAGCGTTTTCTTTAAACCTTTCCACACCACATACATGACAATTAGTTACTAGTACGTTTTAAGTGCTTTTGTACTTTTATGTTTTCTAAAATTGTTCAAATTCAGCGTCGAATACGAAATCTCGAACCACAATTCGGGCAACTATGCAATCTCAAGCTCCATGGTTGTCTGTGCACGCATAAAAACAAAGCTTTAATTATTATTGACCCTTGACCTCTAACCTCTCATAACCTTAATTTAATTGAAATCTTAATGTAACTCAGCACAACTTAGTTAATTTTTACCCTTGACGCTCAATCGCTGATTTTGATGTTTAAGTTTTCCAAAAATCGCTTTCGTTTTTATAAGCTTTATTGTGAAAAGCGCTGATGACCTGTAGTGCGCGTCAATGATCTTTTTGCAGTACGACTTGTTGTTGACTAATGTTGCAGCGATGACGGAGGATCGTTTCAAAATCGATGAAGCGATTTCGAAAGCGCGCCTAGGCACTTTTAGACCTATGTAGAGTCCCTGTTGCGAGGTTGCGACAAATACTCAGCGTCAAAATACACTAATCGAATATTTTTTTTTAATACAAAACAGAACAAGCATTTTTTTTAAGATAATCTAACATTCGAAATTTAGAAAAAGTTCTAAAAAATTTCAAGTAATTAACATTAGTTTTTACACTGAGTGACAGCAACTTGACTAATAAATATAAATTTTCATATAAAAACAAGAAATAATACTAATAAAATAAAAAATGAAATTTGACTAATTTTTAAATGTCTAAATGAATTTTTTTTTAACACTTTAGTAGAAACGGCGACAAGACGCAAGACAGGCTTTGAAATCTATAATCTTTATGTAAATTGAATGCTAAAATTGAATAGTATTTTCAGCTGGCGTTAAACTCATCTCATTTATTGAAGTAGCAAATTGCTCGCATAACTAGAGCCTACATAAAACACTATATTTAGTGATTAATTATTTTCAGATGGCGTTGAACTTCATCGTTGGAAAACTTCAGAACTTCATTTTTAGACATTCAATTATAAATCAAACAATTAATGGAACAAATCAAGTCAACCAGTGAACGAAAGGTCCCCAAAACTAATCTCTATCTTAATTGTATAATTGCAAATATCAATTATCTTAATTGTATAATTGCAAATCTCAATTAGCAAAACCTTTCCTTTTATTTTATTTTTCTTACCTGGAAGATGAAGGGGAGACCGGCACTTCTTCGGGTGAAGCACTTGTTCTAATTCCCAGGCTCAGAGTCAGGGAGACCTTCAAAACAGTCCTTGGTTGCTTCATTTTCGTAGTTTCAAAATCTTAATCATGCTTAACTTTCTTAATTTAAAATTTTCGGGTCGATTTATACATGCTTAGTTTTCTTGGAATTTTAACGAAGAGTTACTCACTGCTTATTTTTTTTAAGGCCGATTTGTACATATTTAATTTTCTTAATTTTAATTTCAACTACGTTTTTCGTGCTTAATTGGCTTACTTTTGAATTTTAATCCGATTGAATTTCAGAAATTTCTTAAGATGAGCAAGAAATTGAAGTTGAAGAACTTGACGAAACTCGAATTTTTCGAAGATCCAAATTTCAACAGAAAAACTGAACTCAATTATTTTTGACTTAAATTGGACAAACAAAAATATAAAGTGGCGTCGATTAGCAAAATCTCAATATTTGTCCCCCTCAAATAGTTGAAAATTGTACCTTTGAAAACTTTCAAGAGAATAAATAAAGATTGTTTAATTTTTTTTTAAAATCTAAAGCAACACATAAAATTCAAAACG
>JAQFYP010001172.1:0-16841 GCA_034694865.1 Bilobella braunerae | reverse complement strand
AGGGGTTTACGAAGTAAAATATCTTTGAGCAAGCAGCATTCGGTCTCTACTTCCTTTAGATAAAGTGAGGTTTCTTTGAATATGGACTGCGTGAAGGGAAATGTTTGTAAAATGGGGATGCGCATCAAGGAGAAAGCACTCGAATTGACTGGAAGAGAAATGGTGGTTCGGAGTGGGATTAATCATCCTGAAATAGACGTAAAGCACTTTCACTTCTCGCTTCCCATTGTCTACACCACGAGATACATTTAAGGAGCTTCACTTCAAGTGCGGTTACTTAACCCAGCTTCCTAAATACCATAACCACTTAATCTTACCTACCTTAATCTCTGCATATTTCCACGTGAAGAGGCCGACGATGGGAAGCATGAGAATAATTACGATTTGAAGAATCAAAATAGCGCTTCTCATGAGCCAGTTCAGGGAAACGACGCAAGGACTGTCGTCGACGCAGTTATCACATCCGTAAGGACAGAGGAGGCATTCGAAAGCACCTTCTTCGTCGTACCGAGTTATGCGACCCTATTTAAAAAAAAATCAAATTTCAAAAAAAGTCACTTTCTCTTTGATTTCAAAAATTTTCATAATCATATTCACAATCATTTTATATCATATTCACAATCCTTTGAAATCATACTCTGCAAAAAAAAAATATAAAAGGAAAAAAAATATTTAAGAAAATTATTTAAAAAAAGAGATCTTCAGGCCAATTATTAGTCTTTGATAAAGCTTTCATGAGGCAGGAGTTTTTGGTCTACTAAATTGGATCTCCAACTTGTTAAGTGATTCTATTGTAAAATGATTGATTTTTGATAAAAAAAAATTTCATTTTTCATTTTTTCCGTTTTTGGGTTTCAAAAGATTTAAATTGGATTTTGAAAAATGAGACGTAGAAAGAGTAGTAGTAGTCGCGCTAAGAAGTAGAATTTATGAAACAGAATTATGCTCTTGAAATCTAGAAGACGAAAAAGTGGTTTTTGGAGGATTTTTGGAAAAATGCTCGAGGGCTCGCGATAACAGGCCCTGTTGAGGACTAGTTGAGAGGCATATGTTGAGCATATGTAGGAGCCGTGCATATGTTGAGCATATGTAACAATAGAACATATGTTGATAAAAATAGCTTTTTTTTTTTACCATGAATTTGTTTTCGTATTCTTCTTCGAGGAGAGAGCCATTGAAATACTTGTAGGGAGAGGTTACGTTGGGAAAGTAGAAGCCTTCCTTGCAGTCGCATCGGTAACTTCCCCGTCGAAATCCCAACCCTTGGATCGCCACGCACTGAAACGTTTTTTTACATAACAAATCTGTTTACATTCTGGATTAGGCTTTTAATAATAGAAAACGAACTAAAGGCCCTTCACTCAAGTCAAGAAAATAACTCAAGGACCATTCTCACAAAAATATTTCTATTGCCAAGATTTTATTTTCAAGACTCTCTCCCAGCCCCTCAATTTGTTTACTCAAGGCCTTACGAATGAAAGGGACTTTTCACCGGAAATGGAAGTGAAAGTTTGTGCGACATTTAATTCACTTGCAGCGCAAGGAAGCTCACCTGGGAAACCAACTTACTTCATGCGACAACCCTTCAATTTTTTGTCATATTTTGAGAGTTTTGATTTTTAAAGTGACATGACAAGAGAAAACAAAATCTTGCAGTCAAATTGCACTGAATTCTGAGCTATCAGATTACAAGAAAACAAATGCATCAGACAGGCATCATTTTAAATTCTAAAATCAATTCAATGGTAAAAATAGATCAAATTGGAGTAAAAAAAAATTTGAATTTAAAACTTATATAAAATTTATTTGAGGTTATCAACATTTCAATTTGTCTTGTTTCGAAAAATTTCGGAATCTGGAGTGCTCACTCTTCAGTTCTCAATTTGTCATTTTATTGACAATTTATCATTTACAATTGTCAAAATTAAACTAATTTGTAATATTTTACAAAATAAATTGTCAATTAAACTATAAGTAAACTAAGAATACACTAATAAGACTATTAAATTATCACACAGAAAAATTTAGAGAAATAAGATAATGAGATTCTAAAAGAAAGCAGAAGGGTTAGACAAGTGTACATCTTGTTTTTAACTTAAAATTACATATTAGTACAAAAATTTCGACTACAATTTGTCTTGTAATGATTTTTAAATTTCGTGTTCAACATTCAATTTTCAATTGTCATCTGTTTTACAACCACAATTCCTCATTCAAATTTAAAATAAATGTCATTTGAAATAAGGGGGGGTTCGCTTATTTTATTTATTCTGTCTTTGCAGAATTAAGAAATTCTGGAGAATTGGCTACAGTTCCGAATTTCCAAAATTCGTTGAATGTTTAATTGTCATTTACGCTTAAGTGCCCCATTTACTAATTGCGAGGAATTGTCCGTGTCGTTTGTGAAGTGGAATTTCATTGTGTGGACAATGCAGAAGTGGGATAATGAAGTGATCCTTAATTACTGTTTCCGTGCATCGTCAAAAACGTAATTAAAAGTTTTGTCGATGCTTGAACGTGAAAGCATTTTCTCCATTTGAATTTACACCTACTCACTCTTCCAAGTCACTGGATTTTAATACACTCGCAAACTTTCATAACAAGACGCAGAAAAATCACTTGCAAATTAATAGAGCGACTCCGTACCAAATCAACTTGGAATTGCAAAACTTTAAATGCAACCAAGCGTCATTTTGGCCTAAAAACTTAAATCCTCATTAGTGACAAGGAAATTGGAAGTTTGACTTAAGTAATCACTTTTTTTTTATCATAAGTTCTCATTGTTCAGAACTAAAATTCTGGAACTAATCGAGAGATTTACTCGAATGAAAAAGACAAATAATGGCCTAAATCCCTTGTCAAGTAATTTAGAAATGTGTGTTGTTTGTTCAGCGAAGATGACTTGAGATAATTAGTTATAACGAAATGCACATGAAAAACTTCATGAAAAAATTTTTTCATCAATAGTATTTGTAGCATTGTGGAGTGAAATACGAAAAGATTATTTTTATTTTTTGGGCTCGAAATCCTCCATTTAGGCGTGCATTCTCTCAAATGAAAAATTCTGTTCGTGATGCATGATGGGGCTTGTTTGGCTCTATAAAGTTTTTTTTCAATTTCAGGCGAAATGATGCGTAGAATTTTTGTGTAATATGGAAAATTTTCGTATTGTAAAATTACAATATGCTTTTTAAATCATAGGAAGGTTACAAGCAGGCTTTTTTTCTTTGATTTGAAATTACTTTTTGTTTCAGAGATGAAATAAAATCGATCTTCAGTTGCAAGAGAGCGGTGAAAGCATTTCAAAATGAAATTCAAACAAAAGTGCCACTCCTCATTATGATTTAGAAAGGAAATGTAATTTTGAATTTGACAGGGAAAGGATTAGGGCTAAACTAGAAGTTCATAAAAAATGAGGCAAAAAGGTCAACGCTGTCAAAAATAAAGAGGTGAAATGATCAATCAGTAAGCTTTCTCCAAAAACCAATATTTGTCATACAGTTAATTAACCATGGAAAATGGCAGTATTAAGATGCCCTGTCGACTTCAATTAACTGTTTAATTAAATCTTAAGTATGTAGTTAAAAATTAGCAATTTAAAATTTACTGTTGAGAATTACTCTGGACGCTTGATTCTTATCCTGGCAGCTCGAGAAGCACAAGTCGGAAATCCTGCCTCTGAAGTGGATTTTGTTAAGTGCTTTAAAATAACGGAAGTGTATCACTACGCTGAGCTGGGACTTTATTTCGTGTACGTGATGTTTTTGAAGTGCGTCTAAACCCTGATATTACATATTCTGGACTACAATAGGAAAACAAATTTGAGTTGCATTTGGAGGATGTATTACTGACGAGTGGTTTCAGGCCCCAGACCACTTTCTCCTGCTTTCACTTCAAAATGTTTTATAACTTTTCCTTTTCCATTCACTTCAAATATTTTCTTGGAGAGTTGAGAACCTATGACATGGAGAGGTTAAAACGAGGATTCGCTTCCTGGAGAAAACTTGGAGAAAGCGTATGTTCTATGAATTCAAAATATGGATTTTTACTAAAGGAGAAAATGCTAATTTCCCATCTCGTGTTAAATCCATAAGATCGAATTCACCGTGTTTGCAAGAGCCACTGCTGGGAAAGTGAAAGTTATTTGAAAAACCCTCTAAATTTAGCATTAATATTTTGAGACAGCTCCTCTACCCACAACCTGAATTTTTTAAAAAGATGTCAGATTGCTGGTCGAATCGGCTTGACTGATTTAAGTGAATTGATCTTGGCTTTGATTGACATAAATTGCAAATTTTGATTATTCAAGAGACCACTGCATCTGTTCTAGAAAAATAAAGTGAAAGCACTCGAAGTGAAAGTGCAAGTCCGTTTCTCAATCACGGTGAATCAAGAAAAACTGTCTCATCAAACTCTTCAAGCAATATGTCAATTTTAGAATTTTTCTTTTTTGGTTTTTTTTTAGATAAACTAGCACCGTATCACCCCTACGTGGCGGCGCGCCTTCCTCAGCTAAATAATTTGTCTTTCTCCATAGTAATTTTCTATTTCTTTCTGTACATCCGTCTCCGTCCGTGTTTGGCAATTGCACTTTAAAACTACAATTGCACTTCAAAACCAAAACCATCTCCCATAAGGCTTTTGCTAGTATAATAATAATAATGTTGTTTACCTTGGTTGTGGCGTTTTTGCATTTGTCGGATGCAGCAAAAATATTGAGCTCGGTTGAATTTTCGGGCGTCGGACACTGATCTATATCCACTCGGCGCAAGTCGATATCAATTCCACTTGTCCCCCTAAAAAATACGAGTTTTTGAAAATATAAATTCTCAAAAATCTCAAAATCATAGGAAATATTCCGAGTTCCAGAATTTAGTCGCCCAAATTCATGCAAAGAGTTTTACTGAAGTGGCTAATATTTATTTTCTGGAGAAAGGAGATCCCAAAAGGAAAGGAACTCAATCCAATTCAAATCTATCATCGTCACTATTTTCCTTTTCTCGATCGATTCAATTCCTTGTGAAGCTTTATCTCCCTTCAAGGCAGACAAGCCTTCTTCCGTCGCTTCGCAAAGGGCCCAATATTTCATTTTTCGCAGCATGACATTTGATATGCTCCTCCAACTTTCCCTCGGCACAACAATATGCAATACTTTAATAAGGGCACATCTCTCCGGACTGTTTGCGTTCCAGAGTGAAAGTGGATGCGTATTGTGTTGGCGTTTTGCTCATGCCACATTTATATGGTAAACTGTAATTCAATCTCGTTGGGAGGAGAGCAAAAGAAAAGGCCAGGAGAAAGTTCAGCCCTACAATATATTTTTTCGAAGGAAGAAAACTGTGGAATGTGGACTGACTTTCTCCGCTAAATTCGTTTACGTTTCACATTCAACTCCCTTCCGACGCTTTCTCCTGCTAACTTTGGAGAAAGTTAAAAAAGAAAGTTGAAGGGGGATGCTTCTGCTGTCTATTTGAATACGTGCGGAATATTTGCCTTTTCCTTTGGTATTGTTTGTCTAGCACTGAATTTAGGAAAAGAAAAAAAAAAAACTTTCTCGTTGCTGAAAAGAATCAATAGTTGAAGAGAATCAAAGAGCTTTTTTTCTTCCGATTTTCTTTTTTTCAATCTAAGAACTTCTATTAAATGACTTTGGAAGTCAATGCGAAATATTATTGAAAATTTGGAGAAAGTCTTCCGTAAAACTTTCACTTTTGGAATTCTGTAAACATTGAAAGCTAGTGGGTGGAATCCTGTTTACATTTTCGAGTAATTATCTAGAGAAAGTGCTTTTGTATCGGGAAAGTGCTTCTGAATTGCCAATTTGCCATAAGTAAAATCCCTTTAAACAAAACCTCTTCTTCTAACATTACTTTACATTGAGCATCTGTAAAGTAATTGGACTTTGAGATTCGCTTCGAAAAACTTCGAGTTTTGCAAGTCATCTCTTATCATTTCAAGTTCATTCACTTAAGAACAAAGTTATCTTTCTGAGCTCTCCCAGAAGTCATCCGCTATTTTTACTTTTGCAAATTATTCCTATCCTATTCTTCATACATTCTTGTAACAAGAAGGTTAGTTTTGCATTTTCTAATTTCGCAAACAGCTTTTTAATCCTCAGTGTTTTGAGAGGAAACAACTGTTTGAAAAGTACTTGATTTTTTAGAAGCTTTCTTTTTCTAAAAAAGTGGAAATTTCTAAGAATTTGACATGACATCATATAAGATTTCCCTTGTTTTGCAACTACAGTTCCTTCTCGTTTTGTCCACACCTACGCCACACAGAGGTCAGGCCCACGCAAATAGCAGTGTCAATCTGTCTGCCCCTTCCAGACACTCGGCAGCGATTCCTCTCCTCACGAAGCTCCATCGCTTCAACTTCGATCGAGCGCTGCGGAACAATCATTTCCTGCTCGTTGAGTTCTTCGACCCAGATTGCGGAGCCTGTCAAGTTTTTGCTCCAATTTATGCCCAAACGGCTCAGATCCTCCGCGATTATGGACCAACCAAGGAGATCCGTGTAGGGAAAGTAAATGCCGTGCAAAACTGGAATTTGGCCTCTCGCTACTCCGTTAGACTCGTTCCGACAATTATCCTCTTCCGGAATGGAGAGCCAATCAAATACTCGGGTGTGAAAAGCGCAATGCCGCTTGCAAGATGGGTCTACGACATAACGCTCTCGACAAATAGTTACAGGAGAAAATAAACATAATTTCAATGCTCCAAGGCTGAATTTGTGAAAAATAAAAAGTTCAGCTACAATTTGTTTTTTTTTATAAACCTTTAAGTAAAATTTGGATACTACAATAAGTACTTAGCGTCTAATTTTGTCAATTTTTATTGTATAGAACAAGACCTAAACCTATTCAGCCGATTTGAACCTAAAAAATATGTTAAATATAATTAAAATATCTTGAATAAAAAAAATGCTCTTTAAACCAGAAGATGTGTAAGCTTCACAATGAAACGATGCAATCTAATAAAGTGCATTCGGCACCATCCCTTGTGTTGTTAAATACTTCTGAGCTAAATATTAACTATTCATTTTCGATTTCGTTTAAGAATTTTTTTAAATTTTGGCAATTTTTCAGAACCGTTATGGTATTTAATAGGTAAAAAAAATGGGGATAACGGCAAAATAATGTCGAGAATTCCCTTTCAGATGGCTTTTTCAGTAAAAAAAAAATCAGTTAAATCTCAATTGGGCTCTGACAATCTCAAAATTAAAAAAAAAATCTGAAAAAATCAAATATGAATTGTCCCATAAATTTAGGATTTACTTTAATTAGTAATTCAATGAGTAGTTAATAATAATAACATATGTATGTAAGCAATGGTCGTGATTGGCCCGTATAAGCTCCCATGGTTCATTGTCAGGAGGAAAAAAAGCTTATAAGGGAGGAAAGCTGCTTGATCTTTACAGTTTTCTTTTTCAATTCTTTTTTTGTCTTTGTTGCTTTTATATTTGTGGAAGAGATCTTGTTTGGGAGTAATTTGTAGCCAGCGGAAATGAAGAGTTTTCTTTTCGAGTGAGGTTTACAAAGGGAAAAGATAATTAATTTGAGAAAGTTCAAAGAAGTCCTTTCGTTATTCTTATGCCTTATTTCTTGTGCAGGGAACTTCCTCTTGGTTAAATTGGAATCGTTCCTAACCCCTATCCCACCCTTCTGACCACATCAAACTTGACAATGGGAAATTTATGTCAAAAACTCCTTTTGAACTTTCTCCAGAAACTGAACTTTCTCTTTTCAAAAAACGTCTTCTAATCTTCTTCTTGACAAGGGCTCAAAAACGAGTCGTAATTCAGACGATACTCCGAAAAAAGGTTTAAGCGGCTGTTACTAACTTTCTCCTGTATTATTTCGATTATTACGATTTTTTTTTCGGGATTTACTAAAATATTAAACAAAAAACGAGCACATGACAAATGTTTTCCTAATTGAAGAAAAGTTATATCACATGTCAGCGTTCTCATGAGGTTTCCCTTAACAATAACCTAAGAAAGTGAAAGTTATAGCTCACCTGATTTTTATCCTTCAATGCGAGTGAGACTTTCTCCGCATTTCTTTTTTAAGAAAAGTTTTAGTAAATAACAAATGGGATTGTTGCCATCCTTCTCTATGAGCCTTGTTCAATTCCAAAACAATTTTCAATCCCTCTGTGGCCTTTCTCTCTCCTAAACTTTCTCCGATAACTTTCTCCCATCAAAATATAATGCCATTTGGAGGACGATTCTCCGTAATGGGATCTTCGACATCCGAAAGAGCTTTATTTGTAAATGTAATCACACACAAGGACTTTTGGCTCTTAGAAACGGTATCAAGTTTGTGATACACAAAAAAGCTAACATTTCCGGTGAATGACTTTCTTTTTCATAAAAATGCAAGTTTACAATAAAAAAAAAAGTTGTTTTTTCTTCAAGTGTCTAGGTTTCATCGTGCATAAACACAACTTTGCAAATTTGGCGTCTGAGGAGAAAGCGATCCTTGACCCGAAATCAAACATTTTCCGATAAATTTTTTCCAATAAAAATGAGAATTTTCATATTCAGGGAGTTTTTGGCGCTAGAGGAGAAAGTGCATTTTCTTGAAAGCTATTTGGAGAAAGCGGTGCATAACTCGCGGCTGTAAATAATCTTGAAGGCGGAAAATGCATCTCATGAAGGGAATTCCGGTCATAACTCATGGGGCTTGCACAAAGGAGAAAGTCAGCCGATTAGGCCGTGTGGTGCATGCCTCCGTGTAATTTGAGAAGTGTTGTTCTGCGGCGATCTAATTTAAATATAGAGGAAGTTGTCTAGGGATGAGAGATAAAGTGAAAGCGCTACTTTCTCCGTCTTGAAATGAAATGTCAGACTAGGCATGACAGAGGGAATATTGTTCCATTTAATATTTACTTTTCATTTGAGCCCAACCTTTTTTTTGAAGTTCTCTCTGTCTCCCGTGTCTCAAGAAAGACAAGATAAATGAATTCTATTGACTCTGTAATGGAGGAGCTCATGAATAAGTTGATGAAAGAATAAAGTGACAACATATCTTTGACTTGTCTTTAAAAGAGAAACTTGCTTTCTCCTCCATACCTAAACCCGCAGATTCTATTCTGACCAGCATCTCTTCCAGGAATGATTTCAAATGCTTTCTCCTTTCACCAAGGAGATTCACAGTAGCAAATAGGCCCATATTCTCCATGATTCAGGAAACGAGCATCTTTTTCCGGAACAGATGAATGCATTCACAGAAATCATCTGATCTCTCACGACTCGAATAATTCCCTTCCGGAACGAATCCGGGAAAATTCTACAAGCAGCCAACAACTTTTCAACAAATTTTACATTCATCGCATCGTAACTTCAACACAAAGTAACAACAGTCACAAGTCATGTTTTTTCTCATTCGAAAGGTTTCAATAGTTATTCTCGATTTATTTCAAGTTAAATAAACCGTGGTAAAACAGTAAGGCTAAGTAGCAGAAGTAGGAAAGTTAGACACAATAGAATTATTATAAAAACTTCTTTTCCACTTTTCTTCTTCTCCACCAAACTTATTTTTATTTTTACTTGAGACGAAAAAACTGTCAATTGTTTAAATGTTTTACAAATTTGTCAAATGTTGTACTGTATAATACTTGTGTATTTTATGTCATTCTGAAATCAAGTGGTTATTTTGGAGGGTAGGGCTTCTGGCGTCATCTTTTCGTTTCAAGTAAAAAATAACGTTTGACCTTGAAAGGTCATTTCGAGGTCAAAAAGTGCTTTTTAGTGATGAAGGGTCATGTGTCATCTTAACTTTCTGTTCCATTACAAAAACTAGTTTTGCGGACGGACAGACAGAGCGAAAGCATAAAGTAGTTTTCGCTTATCTTCCAAAACTAAATGAAGTAAACTAACGTGAGTAAAGCTTTATGAAATAATAACTTACACAGCGTTTTCTCATGTTCCGTAAAAAGAGAAAGTTCAGAAAACTAAACAATCTAACAACAAAAAATGCTGACTCAAAATTTAAAAATTGCACCCCAGGGCATTTAACTGTTGACGGGCAAGTGCCCTTTCGTGAAGATTTTTTAAATTCCAGTGACATTCACATTTGGTTTCCCGAACTTTCTCTTTCTAAACAGTACGTAAAAAACGCTCTGTATATTCAAACGTAAAACAAATTCTACACAAAACTGTTCTATATAAAACAAACTATTTTACGGACGTGAAAAACATTTTAAGTGGGGTTAAACTAAATTAAAATAATTTAGATACAAAAACAACTTTTGCCTCTAGATCTTAAGGAGTATTAACTAAAAAAGCAAAATACGCAAACAAATAAATTGTGTTTCAAGACTTATGTTAATGAGCTTTGCTCCCGAATAATTTCCAAGTGTATTGTAGCAGAGAAGATTAATTTTAAGCTTGAATTTCCATCCTCTCGAAAGCGATTCCTTATAATTTGTTAAACGTTTGAAATGTCAGTGGAGCTTATGGAAATGAATGGTATTTTGTGCTTGGGAAGATCAAAAGCGTGGAACTCACTTGAAGAAGTAGCTGTTCGACTGGTAGTCGTAGTCGAAAAAGGGTACAGTGTAGGTCATCATCCAAATGTTCCCTCCGCCGCAGTCAAAGTACGGTTTACTCCACTTCCCGTCTTCATACGTAACGTTGAGTATTATTTCCTCAGTCACTTCAGTATGAGCACTTTCATTGAACGTGTACGAATTGAAACCTGGAGAAGAGAAAAGCATTTTAGTGTTGATGGTACAGAGGAGAAAGCATTTTAAGTAGAAGGTACAGAGGAGAAAGCAATTTAAGTAGAAGGTACAGAGGAGAAAGCATTTTAAGTCGATTCTACAAGAGATAGTAATTTTAAGTCGATGGTACAAGAGAAAGTAATTTTAAGTCGGTGAAAAGCAAAACATTTTAATAATTAAAGTACCAGATTAAAACCGCCCTCCACCCACTACGCATTTTTGCTCCAATGATTCAATACCTAATTTCTCTTGCTTTCCCTTACGTTCTCTTACTTTCACTTTATAAATAATTAAAAGTTACAACTTTTAAAATCACTTTTAGTCCTCTCATCCTCTCAACTATCTCAACAGCACTCACAAACTGTAAATCGAACTTTCCGAATTTTGTTATTATTTCCTAAACCAATTTGGATTATCCAACGACTAAAATTTATAATTACTTTTGTTTTTGGGAATCAAATCCTCTTTCTTGTATTTTCAAATTTAGACTTCTAAAAAAAATCAATCAGTTTTTGTTTGATTTTGATTTAGCTAAGCGTGCTCTGCCTAATTGCTTAATCAGCAAGTTTTGTAATTTCCTGCGGTTTTTTCATTAATCAGTTGTTTTAGGTTTATGCTACCAAAATACCCTCATACTTGGGGACAAAAGGGCTCCGTTTACTTTTGGAATTAACCTTTTTCAATTTTCTTTTCCCTTTTCCCTGTCATTTAGATTTTGACAGTTTGTAAGTTTTGTTCATTAATTCCCATTAGAGGGCTGCATTATTAATAACTCCTGGCGCAGTGGCTTTCACTCGGGAGAAAGTCGTAACCATTTCTCCATGGATCGTGGCCGCTTAATGGTCGATAACAACTCCTACTCCAACTATCTGAAGGCCCCTATTCAACTGACTGGAAGTATATAATAAAAGGGAATCTCTCGACCGAGCGTACTATGGATACCCCATAACGGGATTGAGTGACAGAGGCCTTCTTTTGGAGAAAGTAAAACGGAGAAAGCGACGACGAGTCTACACGGATCCAGGAAACAAGGGTCGACCCCTGCAAAGATTCTTTTTGAGTCCTCCGAGGCGTGTAAATAAAATAGCATAAGACTCCTTTTCTCAAGACTTTCTCTGAGTCGATTCCAGAAAGAGAAAGGAGCCCTTTGCCCTATAATTAGAATAATAGCAACTAGCCCCTGCTTCAACGCCTCAAGTCTTCAATATCCACCCACTTCAGCTTTCTCCTCCTGTAGTAAGGAGAAAGCTGACTCGGAAAACCATCACTTGAGACGCTCTCTGTACCAATTATCGAGATGACATAAAAAAAAATCCCCCGAGTCATTGACATTGGCCAGAAGGAAAAAGTGAAAGCAGGAGAGGCCAAATCTGTCGGAGCAAACAACTTTCACTTGACCTTCGACGATGCACTCTTTGCGAGCTACAGGCTTTTTTCCCTTCGTCGGTGAGTCAGTTGGAGAAATCGCTGGAGAATCCTATCTATTAAATGTCGTTCTTTTTATAGCCGTACTATTCGATTAGCCGTGCGTGCGTGCTGTGCGTGCGTAACACAGCTAGTAAAGGCAGGAATTTCAAAGTTTAAAAGCTGAATTGCACTAAAAAAATTCCCTAGTCCCTACATATTTTCTCAAGCTCTCATACATGGGCATTTATAAATATATTATTGGGGAAAGCATAAGTTCTCACAAATAAGAATAAATGAGCGAGGTAAACCAGCCAAACAAGATCATCCGGTCCTAGGACTAGTGTGTTTGGCTAGTCTATATTAAATGTGATACTTTTGATAGCTATACCCTTTACAATGAGTGGTTGTGCGTGCGTAACAAAACGAGTCCGTGCGTGAGTTCAAAATCTAAATTACGCCTCAGCACCTCCAAACTTACTCCCAGCTCCCGTAGATGGGCATTGTAAAAATGTTTGTTCGTAAGCTGCACGATGATTATAGTGGAATTGTAGTATGATTAAGACTAGGCAAACAAACCCGTTCTAGGACAGGAGAATCCGGAAGTTAAAAAGTAAATCATCCTGTCCTAGGACGGGGCTTGTCTGCCTTTAGCATTTATGGGCAAAATTTATATTTGTAGGACGTGAGAAAATTGGCAGTGAGTAAAATAAAAAACAAGAGAAGGTTTGAAGCGAGACAGAATGCGCGTTCAAAGGGAAATGCGTTGTTGTTTTTATTTCCGTTCGGGAGAAAGCTGGCGGATAATGCCCACCCGCCGCGGAATGTTATTAGGCGTATGTGAATCTCGACCAAATAAAATGACAGATCTGAAATTAGAAAACAGTTGGAAACAGCCTGAAATCCGTTTGTGTTCATGAAACTCCCCTTTACACCGTGTATGAATGAACAAAAGAATATGACTCCCAGGTATTTATGTCAGGAGGAGGAGAAAGTAGAATTTTCAAATTTGAAATCACAGTTCCCGCTGTTTCGAGGACCTTTCATTTAAAACGCATTGCTTTTGAGTTCATCTTTGTTCAAACAGGCTTCATCTTTTGTTTCCGTGTTTGCGATTCTGCTGTAATTCGCCGGGAGGCTTTTGCTACGCAACAGATCTCTAATCGGGCCTTTGAAGCGAGTGGCACGTGGAAGAACTCAAACTAGTAAATCTAGTCATCATATCAAATCTAGTAAAGATTAAAAAAAAATAATCCGCTAATAATAGTCATTTTGAAACTAAAGCAGCTTTACTGAACAGCTAACGCTTAGCTGTTGCTACTGGATCCTTTTGTAAACAGATTTACGAAAAACAAAGATTAAAATTCGTTGGACTTTCTCCAAATCACAATTTAGCATAGCAAGCTTTAGAATTTTTTGAATTTCGTTTAAAACAAAGAATTATATGGAGTGGAAGGGCTTTGAAACTGAATTAAACGAAATCAGGGACAAGTGTTCTCAAGGAGGGAAGGCAAACAGAGTTTAGAAAATGAAGAGAAAGCTTTTCATAAGTAACAACCAACGAAAAATGCTTTCTCTTCCATGCTCTGTCGCACTTTACGCTTCCTTTAGTTGCTTGTCTCCAAAAAATTTCAACGTTTCTTGGCTTGTAGTCAATAATATTTTAGAGAGGCAGAGGCGACATTTCATCCATCCGGTGACATTTTTTCGGTGAAAAGTGGGCAACTGCATATGAAGATAAGGGATGGAGAAAACCGCCTGATTTCACTTTTCGCTTTAAAGTTTTATGAAGATGGAGTTTTCTCTTCATTGTAAACCATCAAAGTTATCGTAGGGCCCCCAACCCAGAGGAAAAGTGAAAGTTTTTTTTCCTTCATTTTGAGCATAATCGATTGCGAGTGAGGAATGTTTGGCATGTAGAAGGTTATATTCGAAAGGAGAAAGTATTAGAATCAGATGAAAGGTTTCATAGTGCTGTAGAAGAGCAGGAGAAAGTAGAAAATACCACATCCGGGATCTTCATCTAATACACTTCCAAAAACTACTCCAATGTTCATCTTTTAATCAAACTTGTGGGAAATGTGGTTATCTATATAAAAGTACGAGGGGCGGTTCGTGCTCCGAATCTACTTTCACTCGCTTCAAAAATCTTTGATTTCAACTTTCTCCTGGCGCCATTACATTCAACATGTTAGGCCTCTCCATCAGCAACAGCGCTTTTCACGTAGTGCTTCAACTGATTTCTTTACTGCACGGCCGTCTCAAAACTTTCACTTTTTTTTAGAACACAAGGCGCAATTACAAAGGCGGCGAACATCAAAAGCTTTTCACTTTTTTCCCCACTTTGATTAATGACCACAATTTTTTTCTTCTTCTTGATAGGGCTTCGCCTCCAATCCGGAGAAAGTTTTTCCTTGTGCCGGAGAAAGACGTGAGCGTTTTAGCAAATAAGCGATTTCTGAGTCGTAATCCTGGAGAAAGCTGGAGGAGAGAATGCAGAGTTAATAGAAGGGAGAAAGCTTCTGAGTGCTTAGGGTCTGTCAACTATGTTCAAATTAAGGGTCCCCTCTCTTAGCCTTGATTTATGGACTCCTTTTGCGTTTTTGCCTTGTGTGAAAGGTTGGAGAAAGCTAAAGCTTAAAAGGTTAGTCATGAGTTTAGGGAATTGAAGCTGCTTTCCCCTCCACTAAAGAAACCGTAAAATTTTTGTTCAACTATCTTTTTTTTTTCTTCGTCGCCAAATGATAAACGGAGCCAACTGAGATTTTACTAGCGAGCCCAATACGTTTCACTTTTACTTTCTCCCAGGGGTACTTGAGGAAAAAAACTGTCCTTAGCTTTCACCACAGTCCTCTCCCTCAAATGGGGATCGTAACATATTGGAGACGTCGTTTTCTTTATTGATTTATGGACAGAGCAACCTTGTGGAGATGGATAGGGACTTTAAGGGTCCAAGAATGTATCTCACTTTCGATAACCTCGAGCAATTTATGCAATTTATAAAAAGCAATTTATTGCTTTCACTGCACTTATGCAAGCCAAGGATTTGTTTAGTTTGTGCAAAGTAAGCACAAAAGGACCAAAATTTTGCAAACCAAACAATAAAGGACCACTTTATTCTCGAAAGCCGTAGATTTATTGCTTATTCAAATTTCGCCGTTTGCAGAAATCGCGCTAATAAGAAATCAAAGACAAATTTTCAATAAATCAATGAAATTTTGAAAGCCAAACAACCCAAATATAGACAACTAAATATTAGTCAAGGAAATCACTGTAGGAATATTCATTCAATGGAAGTCAATTATGGAAATGATTCCTTTCAAAGCATTCTTACGCTTGAAATAAATTAATGCAAATTTAGAAGTGGACTAATTAAAAATGCAGCTTTAATGCGATTACGGCGTAAAAGAGAAAGTCGTGCTTTCTTTTTTCTAGTTTACGAGAAAGTTTAAAGTTATGAAGAAAAAAATGTCACGTTTTCATATAAAACGAGACGAGAATTTCATATAGTGTCAGAATAGTCGCCTTTCTTTTTTGGATTTGCTGAAATAAAGACTTAATAAAGACTTTTTGGAAGATTAAGGACACAAAATAACACAGAGTTTGTGTTATTGCACAAGAAAAGCTGTGTAGCAGTAATCCCATTGTAGTTTGCTATATAATTTTGTCATTTTTCTTCACAAAAATCTCGTACAATAAATTCTACTAAAAAAAACTGTTTGAAACAATGACGACAAAAAGTAGTAGTAAGAACTCATAACTCAGAATGGATTTTTTACAAATGAATTTATGCTCTTCATAAAAAAAAGCTGCAGAACTAAAAGCCATCGCCACAAATCCCAGAATCCATTGCTCCCGATCCATCTTCCACAAAAATCAACCAATGAGAGAAAGGCAGAAATCGGACTAGTGCACTTCTACTGGAGAAAAAGACTAATCACTCTGTGGAGAAAGCGCTTTCTCCGAGTATTTCGGATTAATTTTAAGCCTAGGGATGAGGGCCGCGTGGGAGGCTCACCTTGTTTCCCTTTTAGAAGTAAGGCACGAGGCAGGAAGGCTAAAAAGTACATTTGTAGACTAAGGATTTAGGCGCAGTGACCTTATGAAGAAAGGGAAAACTTTCGAAATTTCATTTCAAAAAATGTTTGAAAAAGTGAAAAAAAAATTTCTCGCGTCTCTAATTTGTAGATTAAATTTTCCCTCCTCACATAATCCAAGAGTCGTCCCTTGTTAAAAAGCTAGCGTCTCTGACTTTCTCCGGTGAAAGCAATTTATTTGAAAGGGAAAGCAGGGTAAGTGGTTCGTCCCCATTTCCTCTCCTTTTTCTAAAAAGTGGTTCCGGGATAACAAGGTCCCTTTTCTTTTTATTTCCAGTCCATTTCATCAAAAAATGTCAATTCGTTTGTGGTCCCTTTGTTAGTGACTCAGGGACTTCATGACTTCAAAGGGCGCTGAAATGGGGCTCCCGAGGAATGTTTTTTGAAGATGCCTTCCGAAAAGAAGTGAAAGTCAATATCAAATTGTTTTGAGAGCAATTTCACTTTGAAATTAGATTTAATTAGCGACCACTTGAATTCTAAATTTGATTCTATTACCAGTACTTGAGCAGCACTTGAACAATATTGTTTTCCTGGAACAATAATTATTCAGTTCTATTTTTAACATTCTTTACAATGATTTCACTTTTAATTGCAAAAGTAGCAAATTATA
>JAQFYP010001171.1:0-16847 GCA_034694865.1 Bilobella braunerae | reverse complement strand
GCCATTGAACTATTGGTCGACTCTCTGACAAAACTCCCGGCTGACAACTCCACATACAGGAAACTCCATGTCTTCCTTAACCGGGTGGTGGGATTATACCAATAAGAATAGGAATAACTAGTGAAAGCAGAAGAAGCGAACGAAGGATTAACTTTGAATAATTTTAATCTAATTCTAACCTCTAAAAGTTTATGACTAATTAATCTGTATTTTAAATTTTTTTAAACTAAAAATAAGCTAGTACTACGTATTATTGAACGAGCATGTACATGTTGAAATGGGTGAGCCTACATCAAATAAACTTGAATTGAATTGAATTAGTATGCGCTTGTAAAAAGAAATAGCATTATTTCCGTTTAGCGGCTGGTCAAATTGCGAGGAAGAGTGTAGTGACATGGTCGGAAGGGCTCATTAGCATACATGCATTCAAATGAGGGTAGTTTTCTGAATTTTCACAAGGCTACTGGGAAACTTCATCGGATCACTTCCAAGTCCAAGTATGCAGCCTAATCACAAACTTACGGGTTTATGCAAGGTTCAATTCCTCAATGAGAAAACCAGCAGCAAAGACTCATTTGCGACTGATCGTGAATTCAAAACCACGTCCCCATGCTGGGATATTGAATTAGACGGAAGTTCTTTGTCACTAGACCAACTAGGCCGACATTTAGGATGGGCTTGGTTGGCTACACTGTTATGATATTCACCGCTTTTTACCATATACTTTACAGTATTTTTGCACCTAGTATCGGTTAGAGGCATGTATTGGTTCACACTTACGTAAAGTTGAGAGCTTCCATACGTTACACAAAATTACCCGAAACCCTCCCTCCCCTGCTAATTTAACGTTACGTATGACAAGTTAAAACTTACGTTCTTTGATGGCCTAGATTGGGTTGAAATAATTATCGTCTGTTGAACAGGCTTCCATGCCAGAGTCTATGAACACTGCTAATCCAAGGTCAGCCAACTTTATTCCATTTTCAACATTGTTAGTTTTGAACAAAATGTCACGTGGGTTGATATCACCATGTGCAATATTAATGCTACTCACAAGTAGTAGGCAAGGCCTGCAACATTCAGAAAAATCCCAAATTTGGCCAAAAGACTTGTTTTAGTAAATAATGGAATGCAAATTTGTTTCTATGGTCACAATTGCGCATGAAATTAAAAAAAATTGATTTTCAACACTTGTATTGAAAAGCTTATGGGAATTTAGAAACGAATTCTCGAGTTTCATGTGCCATTCTCTTAATTTGCTTCACAAAACTTGAAATCGTACAAACATAACCTCTCAATCCCACACATGCTTGCTTGGAAATTGGGTAGAAAATATCAAACAAATACAATCCGGAATTTTGGTAAAATTATAGTTAAAACACGTTGAAGTTTAATGCAATCTTACTTTTTGACATTAACATCAAAATTGAAATGTAATTTATGTTTTCCCTTTCCAGTTAGAAATTTTTGAAGCAATTAGGGTGTTTGATATGTGCATACAAATTTCCATGAAATTTGTGTTTTCTATAATGTTCAGTGAAGCATATTTAGGAAATCGCGAAGAGGGGACCATATGAAACTGAAGAAATCGCGGGTAAATTCCCATAAGCTTTTCAATACAAGTGTTGAAAATCAATTTTTTTGAATTTCGCGCGCAATTGTGACCATAGAAAAAAATTTGCATTCCATTATTTACTAAAACAAGTGTTTTGGCCAACTTTGGGATTTTTCTGAGAGTTGCAGGCCGCCTTGCCTACTACTTGTGAGTCACAGAATCAATTCAACAATGAATCCGAAACGTTTCCTGGAGGTTTGACAAAATACCTCCAGCCGATTGACCTTGCTGTTAATAAATTGTTTAAAAACAAGATACAAAATTGTTCAGACGAGTGAATGATGGATTCAAACATGATTTCTCGAACCAAAGGTGGGAATCATATCGGAATAGCCATGCAACCTGCACCACCGTATGTGAATGGATTGTTAAGGCCTGGAATGAAGTACCTGTGTCTGCTATTAAAAACGGATTTTCTAAAGCTGTTATCCAAACCTATGTTTAGGTTTAGAGTTAGGCACAAATGTTGACATGTAATACGCCTTAGAAACTGAAGTCAATGACGAAGAAGGCAGCGGGAACCAGTTACCTAGGATAGAAATTGATGAGAGCTTTTTGATGGATTCTATGGCCATACGCAGGATGATTAGCCAAACTATTTAAAAAACAATTCAATGTTTAGTTGACTTAAAATTAAAATAAAATTTTGAAATATATTTATTTCTTACAATCCTGAAAAAACTTTATATAAGCCGCGGCTTATAGTTGTAAAACTAGGGTACAACAAAAACTAAATGATATAAAAAAATGTTGGCTACGATGTCGCACAAATGCCGATTGAACCAAACTTCTAATCCCCTCACCGACAGGAACTGATTTAGGAAAGCAACATGATTTCTGTTGCTTAGCTATTTCTGTAGCTTATTTAAATTAATTAAAAATTGGTTTCAACAAGACTATGGTTACAAATATTATTTTTGTAGTAATCAGCACAGAAGCTTGTTCAAGCAAAACAATTAGTCTTGTAAAACAAGGTTTGCAATCAACCTTCCAGTACACTTTTATTAAGCAATGGCTAAAACAAAAAATTCAATACACGGAAAAAAAATTAATTGGAGCGGAATTTTCAATTTCTGTATTTCATTATTTTTACTTCTTTTTTCCACCTACTGCTTTCGTCCATTTAATGAGGGTTTTTTTAATCTCTTTTTGTAGTGGATCATTCTCTGCTGCCGTTTGTATAGTTGCCATTATTTCGTTTTTTAGCTCTGAATTTAAAATTTTATTTATACCAACAAATTTTGAAAAATAAAATATAAGAAAAAGTGAAAGCAAATGCTTTGTAGATAAAGTTACCTTGCGGCAGCTTCATTTCAACATACTTCGGGTAAGTGTCAAAGGTAAATTCAGCTTTCATAATTGCAATCTTCTTAAATGCAATTCGGGCCATTTTGGCCTTAAACGCATGCATCAAATCCATGTCAGATTAGATCACTTGACAGATTAATTATTGTCACCGCTCCACTAAACCTGTCGTCGAGGTGCGTTGCTGCTCCTTTAACAACGAGTTCTACGTTAATAACGTTTCAAACTACTAGCCTAATTAACCCTTCAGCTTTATTATTCTCATTATATAAAGAAAAACGGTGTGCAACTATGGGCAGGGTATAGGGGGAATAGATTATTTCACCAAGCATTCACTTTTTGCACTTCTAACCAGAGTGTCCTGGTTTAACCCAGTTGGTTTAAACCAATGGTTTAAACCATGGTTTAAACCATGGTTTAAATAATTTGGTTCTTGTAAATAAACCATTGGCTTAAACCAAAGCAAAACATAGCCCTAAACTCAACCAAAAGAAATTTCCACCGATCATCTTCCAAAATCAGAGCCATTCTTGCTTTGGAAGGATGCTATAAAAATTGACTTTTTTGTAAAAACGTTCCGTTGAGCTTGCGACAATAGGTTCGGCGGTATACAACTGTACTTGTTCAAAATTGGTCGCTTCTACACAAGAAATTGTGGGTTAGTTTCTCCAGGAGGGGTTATACTTGTTATTATCCGGTGAACCTCACACTGAGGATTTTTATATGGTCTATTTGAAAATTTGATTTCAACAAAAAAAAATCCAAATAAACCGTGGTTTAAACCAAAAACCCGTTTTTTTTGTGTTTATTTAGTAAAAAAAAAAAAATGGAAACCCTGCTTCTAACCAGCATTTCAGATTTGGGCATCTTTTTTGATTCACACAGATTAAAGCCAAATCCTCAAGTCCACGAACTGGCTTATTTGGATATATGCAAGAATAATACATTGTCACGCGGCAACTATTACTGCAATGGGCCCGTTTGAGGCCTGAGCGGTGTGGGTAGAAATACCCCCTCCATTAAAATACACGCGGCAAATGTAACGATAATGTATATGCTACTTTCTACTCACTATTTGTCAGCATCATAGCCGGGCTAGCATAAAGAACAGCTCCCCCAGCGACCCTTTTGCCAGGGTCACCGAGTACGGCCAACCCAAAATCAGCAAGACAAATTGCACCTTTTGGGTCATTGTGAGGATTCAGCAAAATGTTTTCCGGTTTTACGTCCCCATGTGCAACTCCCAGTTGCTTTAGTTCATCGAAAATTGTATTCTGTGAGGTTCGAAAGTACGAAATTGGTTTCATTTCAAAAGAAAAAAAAGTCAAAAATTTTGCTGACCAATTTCTTGAAAATCCCAAGCAATTCGTCGTTATTAAATCTTAGTTGGGTTTTATAGTGAAGCAAGTCCATGCCCCATCGCTCCATTACAATTATGGAAAACGTGGTTAACCGTACTTGATCTTCTGGCAGATGCAAGTTAGGATCAAGTTGTAATGTCTCCGAAGTTCCAACCCCTTCTTCGGTTTCAGGAATGCCTGCTGCACATGCCAAAAATTATAATATAATTTTATTTTCAAAGTTTTGATTTAAAAATAATAAACCTATTTTCTTTCCGTTTGCTATCTTCTTCATTTCGGTGTACGTCTTATCCTCACTTCTTAATTGCTCTTCGTATCCTATTTTCGCCTGTTTCAAATTAACGTTGCAAAAAATAAATTAAGTATCTTGTAGTGGTAACCTATCTCAGCTATTAAATGGATTAAATACACTGTATTTACTGCTATCTTATAGTGGATTACAGTTGAATACATCGTCAAGATTACATTTTACAGCGTATATTGCAAGTTTTGTTGTATATTACATCAAATAAGTTTACTTACGATTTTCAAAGCCAATTTGGTATTGGGTTGAAACTGAAATCCGCCATTTACAGAGTCAACGGTTGCTATCGTGCAAGCGAAAGTAATTCCATGATTAACAAAAAAAAACGAAGCATATTTTTTTCTTAAATTTTGTTTTGTATTCAGAAAAGTGTAATTTTTGTTTCAAAGAATAGCAATTACTAACCAAATCTGACAAATGCCATTCCACCATTTAGTCCTTGTGCATTTTTCTTTGACATGTCATCCAACTTATACGTTGCATACCGGTCATTTCCAAATTTTATTTTAACGATACACTGAACGGCGTTGGCAAGCGAAATCACGACAAAAATTGGCACACATTTTTGAAGCATATTTGCTGAAGGTTCTACAAAATTTTACACTATTTAATTTTTGAATGTTAAATTATATTCAGTATTTTGAGTCAAATACAAAGGTTCATTACAGTTTACTTTGTTACCTAATACTTATTTTTAATTACAGCTGCATGGTTTAGTATAATAATTTATTATATAGAGTAATAATATATCTTACGGGAATTTAAAATTTAAATTTTTTTTACTACATTAAGTACTGTTCCCACTCTCCTAAACGTTGGACTGTAAACACTACGTTTTTTTAATTAGTAGCATTTCAAAACCCCTTAGCATTAATATAATTTATTAGCGTTGTGGCCAATAGAGACATTGCACATATTGATATAAGTATATATGCACTGTAAAGAATAAACCTCATACGTACCAGAAACTTATCGTTACAAGATGTTATCTTGAAGATTTGTTGGCGAAATTATTATTCTCTATATAAATTTTTACTGAAATTATAATTTATATAGCAATTCAAACTTACGTAGACTAATTCAACTCTATGCTTAGGGACGAATGGGTTATGGGAGAATTCAGTAGTATCTAAATTTCATACATTTACATTTCAACTGTTAACTAAGCTGATTGGTTTGTTATTAAAGGACGGTGCTTTTGAACACTTTTAAACAAAAACGAGTAAAAAAATGAAGGTCAGGTTGTTCAATGCAAGTGTAACACAACACGCACTAACACATGTAACGCAACATTAGTATTATAAGAAATGGCAAGTATTATTTTTGTCAAAATGTACTATCTTAGAGCTCTCCGTTTTTTTTCAGGTTGTAGTCAGCATATGCTTCAATTTTGAAAAAAAAGTCTCTTGTAGTTTTTCTCACGTACACTCTACATATTGTAAGTCTACATATTGAAAATGTAGGAGAAATGAATGGAAGGTCTTACGAAACATTTGCTAAACTATCCTAGAATGGTTTAGGAACATGTAGGCTAGACGTATTTTCTATTCGATGAAGTGGGCTTGTTCATTTGAATGGAAAAGCTATGTTATCTTTTAATTGAGGATTCTTTATGAAAAAATCTACATTACCTACTTACCCTGATCATATATTACAGTTAGGTCATCGTACCAAACGTTATAGTTAGTTCACTTTATCCTACCATTTCTTAATTTTTTTAAAATTAACATTTTTATAAAATTAGAAAAAAAGCTCTTAATAAATATACCTTGGTCGCATATACAAATTTAGCACTTCTTTCTCACTCTTCACGAATACATAGATGATTGATGAAACCGAATCACAAAAAAAAAACGAAAATTAATGTAAAGTAGATTTTCCCACGTAAGGCCCTCTATAAGTCTATTTAAATGTTAGCCGTTTTAAATGTCTAACGTTAGTTCAACGGTGTTTTTGATATTGGAACTGAAGCGGCGAATTTGAATCTAATCATAAAACTTTTCTCTAAAAACTCTACTTATAAGATTGGAGTGAAATTTTCTACTTAAAATAATACTGCAAGCTAAATACAGAGTCTCAAATCAAAACTGCACACCCAAATTTTAAACAAGTTATTTATTTTGAAACCGTGGTGGGAAACTTTAGCCTCAACTCTATTTTATACTTAATTTTTGGAAGGTTTATTTCTTGAAAAAGATACAAAACGTTTGCTCGAAGTGAGCCCCGTCTGCCACAAAACAATATCCTAGGCGATCATAACACGCTCTTTGCAGATTTTCCATAGTCCGCGCAGGGATTCCATGGGCAACGTTTTTGATTCGCCTCCATAGAGTCTTGATGTCGGTTGTTCCACAAAAACTTTGTGGCGTACAATTCCCCAGGATCCGAAATCTAAGGGATTTAGGTCCGGCCCGTTTCTCCCAATCCAGGAATCTGCGAAAACAGCATGCTAGTAGTTCCAAACTTTCGACCAATGAGATGGATCCCCACCTTGTAAGAAAAAAATTTCTCCTTGACCTGCAATGGCCTCAATTGCTGGATCGATTTTGCTCTGAAGCATGTTCAGATACGAGCTCCCATTTAAGTTTCCAGTGAAGTGAAATGGGCCTACGACTATGTAACGTGCGTTTTTATTTTCATTTTGAAATTGTACAGTGTTTTTTTTTACTTAATGTCTTACTGCCGTGAAGTGGCTAAGACTAATGCGGTAGCGATGCATACAGGCAACTATCCAATTGCTGTTTCTTTTTTGAATTGTGGGCTTGACGCTCTTCCATTTGGATTTCCTTTTCTCATTAGTACTAATAGGCTGAATACTGTTCTGACTTAAGATAGCTTTCATAATATTCATTTTTAAGCTGTGACTTAGCTGACCAAAATGTTAAAAATGGATATTGAAGTCAAGGACTTCAAGCGAATTCTAGAAACAATTTCATTTTATATTGAACATTCATCTTGTTTACATTTTGTTGAATGTTTGTTACAGTTACAAAAAATCAACATATTAGTTTGCTGCTATTGCTGCTAAATGACTCAATTAGAATTGACAACTGTCGATTTCACAAACAAAACCCGTCCCAAGACTGATGGGCCCTTAAGGTACATGTTAGTAAAGCTCTTTAGCATTTCCAAAATTTAATGGTATTTTGATTAGAATTTGTTAAACAAGGACGCATTGCGATCTGGCAAATGCAAGTAATTTAAGGATTCTACTTTTTTATGATTGTCTTGTACGACTATAAGCTAACAATGAAAATTAAATGAAAAGTGTAAACATAATGTAAAATGGCATATTTACTGTGGATTCTTGATGCAGGTTCTACGTTTATGCCGATTGGGCCAACTTGGGTTTGATTTAAACAACATTGCTAAAGTGAATTAGTCTAACAATAATGTTAATTATCAAGTTCGGCTGAATCAAACGCAAAGTAACGCAAATCAAAGTATTGAACTTTTATTTGAAAGTAATTTCTGTTACTGTCAACATACTGTTAAGTTGTAACTGTTACAATACTGTTAAAACAAAAGGCAAGGCACGTAGCATCCTTTTTTATCATTTACCGGTATCTTGTTCCTGCACTTGTTAATTTCGTCCTCTATTTCGGCAATTTCCCGCTCCGTTGCCCTTATTAAGTCCTCTTTTATTTTGTCTTGAAGGCCTGAATTAAAAAAAAGGTTATTTGACGATTCTGTAACAAATTAAAATAATAATTTTCTCTATGATGGTCGTTTGACGCTTGACGGATACGTGCTGAACTGATTCATGATAAAGTCGTACTTTGCTACGAGAATTCTCTCCATACTCATCGTTGTCATCAGTAATAAATTTCATCCATGGAATATATCCGGTTGCTATGTATGCGACGGAAATTGCAGCACTAACATCAGTGTCATCAAGTGTGGCTGGGCCTGTTAATATAAAAAGGAAGCATAATTTAACAGCATCTCTCACTACTAACGGGAAAATCATTAGAATGTGATAGGACATTCAATTCAACATTTCAAGGACATGTGAAAGGATTTCAATAAATTTCTTCAAATTTTAAGGCAAAGGAAGTTAATTTTGGCTCTTATTGGATACTTTGCAGCATGTTTTTGGACATTTAGAATTGTGGGCATTAGAGTAGTACTCATACTATTACTTATTAATTTTTAACATTGAGTATTCCCATTTTTTCTCATAAATACTATTTACTAATAAATATAAAAAACAAATTATTAAATCCTGCGCCCACCTGAACACTTCCATACAAGTTTACCTTCATCATTTCCACATCCCTATTCTTCCTATCATTTTGACCATCCGCTTTGCGGGAATGTCAAAAAACGCTTCTTTACCATATAAGTTCATTTTTAATGCAATTTTGGGTAATTGTCAAGAGTATTGATTTAAGTAAATGTTTTAAGTTAACAAAGTAGATCCGACACTTACGATTTTGTACAAACTGATTTGGGCTGACGTATACCTGATCTCCTGCACATTCCTCTACATTAGAGTTTTTGAATACCGCTAAGCCAACTTAAAGAAAACCATTGAAATGCTTGTTGATTTAATTCGTGCAATCTGATCGTAAATGGCTTCCATGTCTGCCGGAGGAAGTCCCCGCATCAATTGACACATTGCCATCAAGTCCATGCCTAAGGGCTCCAGAATTAAAACAGAATAATTGGCCAGCTTTACATGATGTGGCAGTGAGGTCGAGTTGGCTAGGAATTCAGTTCCTTGCCACTGGCTTCTTGGGATCGAATCCTGATCCGCCCAATAAAAAAGTGTCATGGGACGAAAAGCGTCCATGTTCTGGAAATGTATGGAAGAGATAAGGAACTCTTGTGGGAGATGCCTTATCTTGACTGTACATTATCTGGACAATCTGCATATGCAGATTGATAGCATAGGAGCGTAAGTCCAAGTAAGTAAGTAAGTAAGTAAGTCCAACGAAGGAGTTCCTTCTGGAAGAATCCTAACTCTCTCTGTTAATGCACCTGGAGTCGATGGGATGATTTGCATGTTGCCAAAAATTATCCTGACTCCGATAAGGTGCGGGGACGATAGGGAGGCCTTTGGCAGTGTATTTCATGGATTTATTGCAATGGGCCCTATTGAGGCCTGAGCGGTGTGGGAAGAAATACCCCCTCCATTAACATACATACATGATGTGGCGGTGGCACAAATTTTTCATCCTCATCTAAATGCAAGCACTCTCCCATTTTTTTTTCAGCCCTCACAACCCCATCTAGTAAAAAAGTTATTTCAAAAGTTAGTAAGAAAATTGCATTCTGTGTTTATAAACAAAAATATCTGATCTAATAGTGACTTTAAACAAACCTATAAATCCTTCGGGAGCATGATCTTGAAGGTAACGTTGAGCTTTTTGTTCCCCGCTCAGCCCCCTCTCATAATAGCCCTGAATCATAATAGTTATAATATTTTTAATAAGAAAATTTTTTTTTAACACCCAAAACAGCGCTAGACCTAGATACGCTTAATTTGTATTCCGTTTAAAGTCTTACAATTTTAATGGCAACTTCATGTCCTTCTTGAAAAATATAGCCGGGCGGACTAGAAACAATAACTGCTGCAATAGGTAATAAAAGTTAAGACAATATAATATATAATAAATATTATAAGTATTTAAGTATTTAAATTTAACTTATAATTAACTTTAACTAAACTAAACTAAACTTAACTTTAATTTAATTTATTCAACATTTTAAAGTTTCTTGAATTGATTTTAACAAATAAATCCGAAGTGTATAAATTGTGTGAATTTGTGATGAGGACTATTTGTGTAACAAATGAAGAAAACCAATTTATGAAACTCTAGAGACAAAACTATGTTATGTAAGATTATCTAGTATTGCACATCTCCTATCGATGTGTAGTGCAAATTAGGACGGTAATGGCCGGAGGGCAAACTTTAATTTGGTGTATTTATTATTTAATTAAACTAAAGTTTAAATTTTTAAAATAAGCTGAAATACGCTTATAAAATCTTATAAAAGCTTGTCCACCGTGTAAATATTGTAAGGACTTCTCATCGTCAACTTTTAGTAGCCTATATACTGCAAAAACAACCTTGTTGAACCTCACTGGAATTGCTTCCAATGATGGAAGTAGCACTACTAACAAGAGCAGTATCGGATTGAGATTCACCATAGAAAAAGTGTTATAGCGTTTGCGCAGTATGGATTATGTTAAAGGCGTATTTGAAATTTTTTGACGGGCTTCGTTTAGTAGCTTGTTTTAGGACGCTAGCTCTTCAACCCACAACTTTTCCATTTTATTGTAAAGTTGATTGAAAATTGGTGTGTCAAACAATGTCGTATGTTTGCTGAATCCCAGCCACATACTTTCATGTGGCTAAGATGTTTGCTGGAAGTCACTCGATTGGAATCTACAATTTTTTAAACTCCTTGTTTATTTGTTGCTAATAAACTTTTAAGACTGACAGAAACTAATAAAAGAAAGTCTAGCGTCTTACCCGCGTTAAATGGGAAAAAGAATAGTCAAGTTAGGTGTAAAGTGCTGGCTCTCTCCCTATCGAGTTTGCGTGTTCGAACCCGCAGGCGGCAGCGAAAAATTGCATTCATTTTTGGGGTTTACCTGGAAGAATTACCTTGTGTGTAGTATGTCTTTTCCCGTATCCTCGTGATTAGATTCTTAAAACGTAAAGCTTACTTATATTGGACTTATGAACAGCTTAATGAGAACACACATTTGGTCCAAAATTACTGTAATTAATTCAAATTTAATTCTACAAGAAAAAATTAACTTGAACTTGGGTTTGACCAATGTTTTGCTGTAGTATTTACATTTGTAAAATACCATCAAACAAACAAACGATGTAAACCAAACCTTGCTCATGCTTCTCAAGATTCTCAATTTCAAGAAAGTATAAGAATTCCTCGCAATGTTATATTAATTCTACCAATTCTAATGCAAGTGAGACGTTGAAGGCTTTTCAAAAATGCTTCGAGTCGTTATGTACATTAAAGAAAACGTAATTTGCTCAAAATCCCCCTCGATCGAGGCTTCGTGTGTTGTGTCAGTACCACTAGAACGTAGGTGGCAAAATTATTAAAATTTTGAGCTTTGCAGCAGATTACGTAGCAAGTCATATTCGAGGTAATGTGGTGAAATGCTAAAAAGTTTACCAAAGATCTTGTAGGAAACTACATGGCGGCTCGATATTGGCGGATGCGCTAAAATGGTGGAGGTGCTAGGCAAGGACAATGAACGGCGGCAAAATTTAGTGTATTCTGCCAAAGACGTCAAAAGTCAAAAGGGGTTACGGTAGGGCAACAATGGTTCACTGGACTTGGCACTAAATCCGTTTCAAAAAAATGAACTGAAGGCTAATGCACATTTGTATTAGTCACGTACTCGCGTCGCGTCCACCCTTGCCTTGGACATTTTGGGATGACAATATGAATTAATGCATATAGGCGACTTAGCCATGCTTTCTAAAAGTACTCGAGTGCTGTGTGACGAGCGGGGCAAAAGGTAAGGTTGGCAGTGTGTAATGGAAGCAGTAGAAGGATAGCAAACAGAAATTTTCAAATAGCACTGAGGCCATTGCGGAATTCAACAGGAAATTGCAAGATAAATTTGGCAATGTCACCCAGCAGTTCTTCGATCACAATTTCAGCAATTTACTACGTCTAGAAGCGAAAAAATTAGTTCAAAAAAATATTAGCTCATAACACACAAAATTATAAATGTATTTTAATAATTAGCCAGTAAGTAAAAACGGAAGTGTTTTCTACATTTTATTTTCCATAACTATACAAACATGATTTCCTTCAATTCGTCTATTTCTTTGATGCTGTTTGATGTTTGAAAATGGCCTGGTCACCATGCTGATGCTTGTGCTAGTAAGTGGAGGAGGATGGTATCCGCCTGTGGGTTGACGAGGAAGTTCCGAGGAGTGAGGCTAAGAGCATTCTGCTAGACTGTGGAAGTGGGGATGACCACCGAGGAGCCTCTTGCTTACGCAGAGGCCCAACACGGTCCTACGCATTCCGGCTCAAGCAAACCCTCCACAACCGCAACCTTCCAGGCTTCCACTCACCACTGCCACACAATCAATTTATTTTGGTGCGGCTGCCGATTTTCGATCTCGGCACCTACTCAAGCTATGACAAGGTTCCTAATCCCCCGGACTTTGGGCAGCCTATATCAGTTTTAAATTATACATTAAGTTTATCTGTCGTTCGTTCCATAAGTAAGTTCCGATGGAACGGCTAATAATAAATAAAAATAAACAAAATATTACCTGTAATCTGCAAAAAGACGTCAAAGGTCAACGGGTCACTTGAGATCACCAACGGCTCTCTTGACTAGTGACAAAATCCGCCTACTATGACAAAAAGAAGTGAACTTAAAGCTAACACAGAAACACAATTGCCATAAGTGTGACTAATTCACGTACTGGCGTCCCGTCCACCATTGCCTTTGACATCGTGGGTTGACAGTATTTATGCAACAAGACTACTCGCGTCTTGAATGCCTTTAGTTGAAGCTAAAAATTCGCTATTGTTTGAACAAATCCTTTTTGTTATTATTTTATATTTTATTGAAATTACTTAAGTAGGTGGACTCTAGCTCAGATCCCCGTTCGAGAACTGGAGTACCCTGAGGAACCGCGCCAAACAAATCGGAGTTTGAGCATCTTAACGTTATGTCTTAACTATCTTATATCTTAACTAATAGATTACTTCAAGTGATAGAATTTTTTGCATAGAGATGGTATCCGCTGTAGGTATATTGCTATTACCTTTGTTGCCAACAAAAAGTACTCTGAAATTTGCAAATAAAAAAGGGTGCTGAAAAAAAATTTGAGTAAAATTTTATGTAAACTGCTTTCCAACATAGACACATAACTTGTTTTTACCATGAACAAACTTTAATTCGAAAAGGGCTTTTTGGCAAGTAAATTGCTTTGAGGTCTAGTTGGCGGTGTTTGTGTAGTGATTAGAACGTCTGTTTCTCTCCACTAACCAGCATAAGAACGAGGGTTTACGTCCCCCAATCAGCCACAGAAAAGTCTTTGCTGTTGGTTTTTTTTCCTTTAAAGTGAATTACCTTGCATCTGACCTTCTGTTATTTATCAGGTAATTTCCATATCCTCTGTCTGTGTATACCTAGTTCACGGAGATACGGGCATACACAAGGTCAGAGGTAAGGTAATTCCTTTAAGGGGAAAGCCAAAAGCAAACACTTTTTTGTGGCTGATTGGGGGATTTGAACCCCCGTTCTCAGTCTGGGTAGTGAAGAGATACAAACGCTCTAATTCACTACCAAATGGCGGCAGTAGGTTTAAAGTTACCAGTACTCTATAATAATCAAGTCTAAAACACTTTATAAGATATTTTATAGATAAAATAATTAAATGTACTAAACTCTTGAACACTTTGGATAGGTTTGATGAAAATTGCAGTAAACAATGTTTTGCTGTTAATTACCTTCTATCAAACAAACAACTTAAAACATATGCACTTCAAGATTTGTGTGTTCAAGGTAGGAAGATCAGCCCATATTAGTGTTAAACTAAATGTAGCGTTAGTAATGCAAAGTAGAAATTTAAGGTTTTCAGAAACGCGTCAGTAAGTTATGTGTGTTTTTGGAAAAAAAAAATTACGCCAACTTCTCGTCTCTCTTCTTGATCGAAGCCTCGTGCATTGCGTTATTTGCACAAGAACGAATATTTTAGAAATGGTAATAAAATTCAGTACTTTGCTGCGCATTCTGAGTAAGGCCAACATAAATTCATTTCCATGGTGAATTTGTTTAATTGCAACTAATAAGCTGGACCTCAATACAGGGCCTAAAATAAAAGGCTATCACGAGTAAGCGTATAAATAGCAAAAGATCTCAAACAAAAGAGCAAAAATGACTACAACTAGCAACTAGTAATACTAATCTCAATTAAGCCTAAAATAATTAAGATAGAAATAAACGTTTGATACAAAATATATTTAGTAAATTTAATACAGCAAATTTAACTCTAATTAAATTGAAATAAATTTAATTTAATTAAAATCTAAAACAACTTTGAAAATTATATTTATTAATAAATATATTTTTAAATATATTTATTAATAAATATATTTTTTAAATATATTTATAAAACTTTTTATTTTATCTAATATTTTATTTAATTAAGAATAGTATTAATAGTTGAAAAATTTAATTATTTATGGGCCCCTTTTGATTGCTATGTCCTACCAAAATTTTATGCAAAGTTTTTCACTGAAAAGTTATTGTTGAGACCTCAGATGCTACGATCATCTGAGAGTAGCTGCTTGGCTACTACATCTCATTGGTTAGGAATATTGGTGGAAGTAAATAATTATTTACATTAATGAATGTTAAATCTAATGTTTATTAAACACAAAAATTAACGATGATACAAAAGTAAGTCCGTAATTATTTTTGTATTAACTGAAAGTCAGCTTTCATGTTACGATACAAATTTAAGTTTAGCAGAAGCACGATTATTTGAATAAATTGAAAGCGGAGACATCTTAAGTTGAGTCTTTGACATTACTTCTAAGAAAAATGGTCGCCAAATGTTGAAAACGTAAAGCCAAAACTCAACGGCCGGAGTTCGAACCCAACCTCTTCCACTTTACATACTTATTTCCAATAATTTATATTCGAACTGAAACTTGCCAACCAAGACCATGCTGGGACAGGAGAATTTACACTAAATAGCTTGAAATATGAAAACTAAATTAGTTTAAAATTAAAAGGTTCTCAGAAAGTTGTGCATCTTAACATTACTTCAAAGTTTGAACAAATGTGTTGTACGTGCTAGAATTCTGAACATAGAGAAGGCGTACAATTTTGCTATAGGTATATTGCTAATAATATTATTTGAAATATAAAATGACATTTAGAATTTAAAAAAAATAGGGTTTGGGAAAATTGTGTAAAAATTTGCGTCAGTCGTTGTTCGCGATTGGCACATAATCTGGCATAATTGGCACATTAGAAAATGAGAACTAGAAGATTGCTTTTTGCAAATATTAAAACTGACAGCTTCTTGGTCGGTTTTCTTTTACATAAGTCTGTAGGACTACTCATCGACATTTGTCTGTTGTGTTAGTAGTAACCAACAAGTAAGCATTTTTTTATTACTTTACTTTATAGTTGACCTTCATAACTGACCACCTTATTGCCAAACAAGCTACAAAAAAGCTTAAAAAGGAGTCGATCAATGAGCTGCAAGCTCAATTTTTTCAACCGTTGTCTCATTTCCAGCCGTTTTAATCTATTTGATCTAAGCCCAGCTTCAACCAAAACTTAAATTAAGTACTAAAGTAGCTTAAGTGGAAGAACGAAGTTGAATAAAGAAACATAGAAAGCAACTTATTTTTTTTAATTTTACAAGAAACATTAATTTTTTAAGTTTACATTTTAAAAAAGGATCTAAAAATCAACCAAAAAAGTAATATTCTTGGCTAATGGCTTTGTTAAGGCAAGTCACACAAATGGCCTCCTTATAAAGTAACCTTGTTTTATAAACCGACTATATAAGGACAATTCCGCCGGGTGGGGTCAGGAGTGGCAAAAAAGAATATCTAGAAGAAAGTGTCTTTGCAATATTTCTTCCAAATCAAACTAAAGCAAGTTTGTCGTAAAGAAAGACATTTTGCAAGAAAGAAATTGGAAATTATTAACTGTTTCATAAGTGATGTGTTCCAATTCATCTTGTTGAAGGGTTAACACCAGAGTTGGAGTATGAAAACGTGGTCAACTACAAATTCCAAAGCTCAAAACGCAAATGGAAGAACTTTATATTTGGGAAAAGAAAAGCACTTTGTTTGTTTTTTATGCCGTGAATCTTGATATTGTCAATTTTCGTTTAAATCTAAATATGAATTTTAAGAATTAAAATGATGCATGTACGTGGGTATCTTGAGGTTAATTTTCTTTTTGTCCAAAACGTTCAAAACCAAAACAATCTTCAAAATCTAGAAAGCTAAAACAATTCTTGAAAATTTGAGTCCTGGCATTGAAAGTATTTCTAAACCCTCGATTTCAAAGAAATAATGCCTGAAAGGACTTAAAATCGCCAAACTCGTGAAAGTCCTCTGAAATCCGAAAAAAAATTTTTTGGGTCAAAATTTTTTATAGAAGCACATTACTAAAAGGGACTTTTGCCTCCTCCAGTGTACGAAGCAAGTTGCTTCACAGATGCCCTTATGGTACATATTTGTAGAACCCTTAGCGTTGCCAAACTTGAATGGTATTTTG
>JAQFYP010001170.1:0-16848 GCA_034694865.1 Bilobella braunerae | reverse complement strand
CCTCACTTTTCATTTTTTGAAAATTGAGGAATGAAAAGTGAAAAGTGAAAATTGCGAAGTGGTGAAATAGGCCCCAGAACTCCAAGGAAAGAACTTGGAAACCACAAGTCCTGGTCTTCAAGAGAATTTTGAACAAGTTACACGCTCCAGCACGCCCTCGAGGGTTTACAAAAACACAAATCCTATTTTTTTGACAACTTCTGCTACTTTATCTGTACATCATGAACCAAAAACCCTGCCTGTACAGAAAATGTCAACAAATTGCAAGGAGAAACGCTTGAAAAAAGGCAACAAAACTTCGCCAAATAGTACCAAAAATTTATTACGTAAGGTTCCATTGAGCAATGGGCATCACTTTGGAGATCCGTTCCCTGGAACAAGAGTCCCCGTAAGTGAAATACTTTTTTTATTTTTGTGCTGTGTGTAATTCATGTTTGTGTTTCTAGGATTATAAAAACTACACTTTTCACATGTCGAACCCGCATTCTCCGTGGTATTCGAGCATCAAATCATTTGTCCCGCTTCCCAAACTTAATACCACAGGAGTTCACTAGGGTTAGATAGAAAATAGTGACGCATCACATAAATAGTGACGCATCACATAAATAGTGACGGATCACATAAATAGTGACGCAGTGTATTTTGAGATGAGCATTTTGTTGTTACTGAGGAAATGTAGCTTGGGGTATGTCAATCAAAGTGAGTGAAACGAGCGAAGTTTGGAGCTTTGTCGAGTTGAGCGAACAATTTTGAAACAAATTGAATGCACAAATTACAGTATGCAATTTTGACGAGGTAGAATACTGAACTGTTAGCCTTACTGGTTACGTGCAAATACTCTGTAATAATTACTTCCACAAAACCAATTTATATTCGAATATATAATTACAAAAATTGGAGTTTAGAGTAGTTTTTTAAGCGTAAGACCTCCAACTTATCTTCTTTTTTTAATGGAAGGGGTATTTAGATGAAATTAGACAAAAATTCATTGTCATCTTGCTTACTGCGGTAAGGAGCTAGAAACCCTATAAATTTGAAACTCAAAGTGACGAATGCAATGCCGCAATAAATCTAGTCAACAGAGTCGCTAACACAAGTAATTTTGAAATCTTTATTCTCAATTTTTTGTATGCAGAAATGCTCTGTGCATATTGCAATGTTTTTAGCAATGCAATGCAATTCTATTGTTTTATTTTTAGTGTGGTGGTATTTTTAGTGAAATGACAAAACGCTTTGGAAGGGTCTTTTTGGTTGGAATTATTTTTGAGAGGAAAGTGAAAGGGCAAAAAATAAATGTGCCGACAAAGTAAATGCCAGCGTCTCCCCTTCCCATCTCCACTGCAACCATCTCCCCTTCACTTCCTGTATCTAAAAAACTGCAATGACAACAATGTTCAGTCAATTTGCTAAAGCACTTGCAAATTAACTTGCTGTGTGCAATTGTCTTAATGTTCCAAACCTCATGTCAACAACTAATAAAAATTTCTGAAAAAGTTTTTCGAAAAATCTTTAATTATTATTTTTTTTTAATTAACCAAACAATTAGTAAAACAATTTTATTTAACTTTGGTCCTTTACTATTTTTTAATTGGAGCCTTAATTAACGAGCTACGATTATTCAAAGTCGACGCATCTTCCACTCCCCACCCCTTCTCGTGGAGGAAAAAGTGGGGGCAGGGGAAAGTCACATTAAGAAATTACCAACTCTCAATTAGCATTGTAAACCCCATGCCAATGTCAAGTCAGAATTTCGAAAAAAGTTTTTTTTACAAAAAAGCCACAATTAACTTGCTAATTTTAATTAACCAAACAATTAGGAATGCGATTAACTTTAACTTTGGTCTTTTACTAATTTTTAATTGGAGCCTTAATTACTGAGCTACGATTATTCAAAGCCGAGGCATCCTCACCCCTCCTTCCTACTGGTCCCACGTCACAGGAGGGGGAGGAGCTAGCTGTAGCTCCGCCTAAAGTACGTTTTACTTTCTCCACTTCTGGCAGGGGAAACCCATCAGTCACTACGAGCAGTTTAAGTATTAATTGCAATTCATTGTTGAGCATTTTAAAAATTTTGTTAAACCAAATTTTGCATTAACTAAATAGAATCTACATCTATATCTACTCTAAACTACAACAGTATTGTCTTAAAAAATTACCTCTTGCCGAAGGTGTACGATCTTGTTCCAAATACCAAATACATTTTGTGTAAACAATTATTTGTTTCTATGACAATGATTATGATTAGGCAAAAATGTACAGAACTATTTAATAATGACGTACGAGTTTAAAAACAACTTTACTGATATTTGACCGCCAAAACGAGGACACACCACTTTTTCACAGTTCAAAAGCAGCCACTAATACAAGTCCCCACTAGATGGCAGACATCCTCCATGAGCGTCCATTTCCTTATGCACACGAACATACAAAATTTTTATGCAAAAACAAATTGATAAATATTAATGCACAGCTGCACCGGGCTCAGACCTCCAAAATTAGGACACACCCCTTTTCAAATCAAACGACGAGCGTCCATGTACTTATACAAACGAACATAAAAGAGAACAATAAAAGGGTGTATTATTCAGTCACTCACAAATATCACGTGAACGGCCATGTTATTATGCACATAATAATAAAGTCAGCAAAACAAAACAAAAGATGTATAATTCATTCACATTCACTAAACAAAAGGGTGGTACCAAATGAGCAGCCATTTTTAAACAATAAAAACAAAAGGGTATTATTCACTCACTTATAAGCTAACTATTAGTTATTGCAAATAAACTTATTTGCAACTCTTTTCCGTCCTTCGTCGTTGCCCAGCGTCATTTGCAAAGCAAGTAGCCGCGTCGGCTCTGCCATTGCAATGTATCACCCACGGTTCATTCGACGTTTGAGAGTTTACAGCGGCGTCGGATACGCGCCGTGACAATATTTTGTAAAATTTTAAGCATTGTTTATCTTCAATGGTATGTTTTCGAAACCAAAATTTGTGAAGTGTCTACTAACTGCTTCTCGTATTTGCGTTGTATTGAAATTAGAAAAACACTGAATTATGACATACAGTAAATCTTCAATTAGTTCTATTTCTATACTATTTCTTCAGACTCCAAACTGGGAATCCATTGGAGGCGTAGAGCAATAATAAAGGGGGAATTATTTTTTGAGTCAATTTTTTTAACTTCAACGACAACAAAATCTTCTAATTAAATTGATATCTGTGGAATTTTTTTTCAAAGTCTAGTTCTCGAAATTCTATTCTGAACATTCTAACCAGTTTAATTTCCTTATCTTCATTATTTCATGTATCTGCCCACGGCCTGTAGTCCAGGGGGTTAGGACACTTGGCCTAGCTTGGGTAGTTGCGGGGATCGATCCCCGCAAGAGCGGGGCGAGCACAGAAAAAAGTGTTTGGTGTGTGTAGTGGTGAGTGGAGGCCTTGTAGATGTTGCGGTTGTAGAGGTGTGTGCTTGAGCCGGTATGCGTAGCACTGGGGTCGGCCTCTGCCTATAGCAGATGGCTCATGGGTGGTCAGTCAGAACCCACGGCCTCGGTATAGCAGAAAGCTCATTGCCTCACTCCCTCCAAACAGCCTAGTCAACTAACAGGCCGAGACCACCCTCCCCCATTCACTCACACAAGCAAAACGTTGACCAGGCCAATTGGCGAATGTCAAAGAGCAATGAAAAAAATTATTTCACGTTAATATAGAGATTTAGTAATTGTGTTATTTTTGTGAAAGTACTGTCAGCTTTGAGTTAATCAATTTGATTCATTTGATTTTATCCACACTGAAATATCTTGGTCGCGCACAATTGGTGAAATAGTAAAATTATTAAAGACGCTACATTTTTTCTGTGACTTGATTGTTCCGACAGATTAATAAGCTTTATTCAACACTTTCAAATGCCAAAAGCAAAGCACTTTTTCAAATTCTAACATTTTTACATCGAAACGTGTCGTATTTGAAAATATTGGAAGAAAAAATTAAATTTGAAAACTTCAGCCCTGATGTCACATCACTGACATCGCTTAATCTTCTCCTGATGACGCTGCAAATCGCTTTTCGTTCGTAATGCGGCTGCGCATTTGTCGCAGTGAAATGGCTACTTTTTCAAATGTATCAAAATATGGCGATTCAAGTTGCCACTCGATGAAAAGGCCCTACTGCAGACTTGGCATGAAAACGGCTTCTCTCCAGAATGAACGCGCGCGTGACGAGTGAGATCACTATTCTGGTTGATGTCCACAGACTCCGCATTGATACTTTTTTGTGTCTGAATGGACGCTCCTGTGTGTCTTTAAGCCGGAAAGTTGTACGAAGGCGCTTGGACACTGTGGGCACTTAAAGGGCCTCCCCTGTGTGTGGGTTCCGAGGTGGTACTTCAGTGATGTTCCGTTTTTGAAGGTCCTTGGGCACAGTGTGCATGCAAATGGACGCTCATGTGTGTGTTCTCTGAGATGGGAATCAAGGGCTCCCTTGTCCACAGTAGAATAATTACAAAATTTGCACTTAAAGGGTCGTTCTATCGCATGCCTTACGGCATGCTTCTTCAGTAAACTGTCCGTGCCAAATCGCTTCTGACACACCGTGCACTCTAACGGTTTTTCTTTTGTATGGGTAAAAAGATGTTGGTTCAATCTTCCCTGGGACACTGCAGCGAAGTTGCAAACGGCGCACATGAATCTACTCACTTTGCTATGCGTAACCAAATGCTGCTTCAGTCCTGCGTTATTTTTGAACTTGGATCCACATTTTGGACACTTGAGGAGCCCTTGACCTGTGTGACTTCGCATGTGGATCTCGAGTGCACTTTTGCGAGTAAAGTCCTTGTGACAACGTGAGCACTTGAAGGGCTTTTGACCACCGTGAAGTACTGCGTGATTCTTTAGAACACCCTTGCTCTTGAAGGTCTTGTGGCAGTCCTTGCAATTAAAGGGTCTGACGTCAGAATGAACCAGCAAGTGAGCCTGAAGGGTCTGTTTTGTTTTGAATGTCATGTGGCACGTGACACAGATGTGCTTAGGGTTAGGTAACCTAACAATTTGTTCAGTGTCTGTTCTAGGTGACCCTTGACCTTCCATTTTGCTACTCTTCACTACTGCCTATATGGTTCAAAATTTGTTAATTAGGAAATTATATTGACTCAATGCCTAAGGTGAAATTCTTATTTCCCAAGTTCCTTAGTCAAATTCCGCTTTGTCCGGAGTAGCAGCGATTATGTTGATAGAGCTTTTTTTTTAATTTGAAACAAGGAAAGTGCACTTCAAGCTAAAATTCTGACGCTTTAGTCAACTTGGTGTCTAAATTATTATAAAGGGAATTTTTTTGCTTTCAGGAAAATTTTCGACTTAAGCCTTTACATGGGCTTATATTTAGAAATAAGGGTCCTTTTAAAGCATTTGGGATAAAAAAAACTAAACCGTTGCAAACAAGGTCGCTTGGCAACGTAATTATGAAGTTTTTCTATAAACTTCATAAATTCGTTACCAAGCAACCTTGGCTCCAAACACTTGTTTGTAAGTTAATTAGTGTATTGTACTGGTATTGTCAACATATTTTCACGCATTTTTTTGTCATGTACTACTAGCAAAACCCCGAAAATATGGAAAGTTGTTTGGTGTTCAACTTTGGGCCCATCCAAATATTGGTGAAGGGTCTTGAAACCACCATAACTTTACGTTGTACGCAAAACTAGCAAAAATAAAAAACTTTGAGAAAAAGACATTTGGGATTTGGGAAGCATCTAGATCGTCAAAATGAGAATGAAGGGTCACCCCCATTGACCCATTTGCGAACGTGGCCTCCTCGGTGACACCTACTACCAACAGCTGCAAAACAGAATTCAAAAGAGTTAACCCGCCCGAAAGTTATGGCGCAACCAGGCAGACGGGCACGATATTCCAATTAAGTAGCTAATACGCTACTTGAGTAAATAAACCGTGGTAAAACGGTCAACCAGTAGCGGACATGGGAAATTTAGAGTAAGAAATATTCCTTTTGTCCACAGTGGAACAAAGGAGTCCTGTGCAGCAACGCTCTTTTGCTTTTAAAAACTTCATTTTAAAAAGTTGGGCAGAAATTGAAGTCCTCCTGTTTTAGGACGGGTGTTTTTACTAGTACACTAATAATGATAATACTTATTGTGAATTCTGTCATATTTCTTATGTCATTCTGCCTATAATGTATAAGTTGCTTAAAATACTTGTGACAAAAAGGAAAGACTTTTTTTAAACGCTATTTAATAAAGTACTGAGAAAAACCTTCACACTCGAGAAAGTCAATTAAAGTCTCAAAATATTTGACCTTAGTTTGGACGTGAAATGGCGCGCGGTAGGGCGTATTAGGGCGCAGTTTGGGCGTTTAAGGGCGCGTGAAAGTGGTGTATTAGGCTTTCGCGGTATTGGCGCGAAAGAGTCGAAGTTGGGGCTTGGAAGGGACTTGTTTTTGGCGCACAATCTAAGCTAAATCTATTTCCAACCATAATTAAATTAATACTAGCCAAAGAAACCCGTCCTAGGACAGGGTTTGCCCCCATATTCAATCTTTTATTGCCAAAAAAGATGCAAATTAAAGATGCCCATCACTTGTACTATGTATGGCGGTGAGTTTTTGTACGACCAAGAAAATAAAGGTGCCACTTTGGAGGGTCTTCATCCATTTTCTTTTTCAATTTCTAAAAATTAAACTTAGGTGTCTTTACATGAAGCACAAACTTATGCATTAAAAATTGTCGAACAATCGCCTAAATTATGGTATACATCTAATTTGTTTTAGTAAAATCATTCTTTTTAAAATCAAGCAAACAAAACATACTTACATTGTAATGAAGAATAATTTTGCATAAGTTGATTTGCACTAGATTTAAATTAATCGAGATGTTCAAAAAGTCTGGGAAGATAAATGGCGTCATTTGAAAAGGAAAATTTTCGGGACGATTTTTTTTGATGATCACAAATTTAAACAAAATATTTAATATGTAATCCTGGATTGTTTTCTTTACACTAAAAAGCGAACACGAAGCAATCTATGAAATCAATTGCACGAAATTTTAGGCTATATTAAAACCTTCAAATAAATTCCATTTGCTTTCCGAAAATTTCGAAAAAAAAATTCTTTTCCTTTTTCGAAAGGCCTTTTTTCCTAAATATAAACTAATGGTAACCCTTAAGCCAGGAATTTTACCTGCAGCAGCCACAGCACCCGCACAATAATTTGGGCGTGAAGTGGAGTCTAGTATCAGAAATCGTTCCAATTATTTTCAGTTTTGAAACAGCGCTACAAACATAATCGTTGCTAACACTGACAAAGCGCTTCAGAAGAAATTCCAAAGGTATTTAGCCAGTGTCGCAAAATATTAAAAGTGGAATTTAATTGAAATTAAACCAATCAGCTTCTTTTTCTCAGTTATTTGGCGACGTAGAAGCTAAGTTGCAAAATGGAAGGTCAAAGGTCGCCCAGCGCTTATGCTGAACGACCTTACCAGTGTGTCAAGTGTCACAAGGGATTCAAGACTAAAGGCGCCCTTCAAGGTCACTTCGTTGCTCATTCTGACTTAAGACCCTTCAAGTGCAAGAACTGTGCTAAGACTTTCAAAAAGAACCTGAAGGCTCACTCAGGGCTGCACAGTGGTCAGAAGCCCTTCAAGTGCCCAAGTTGTAATAAGGACTTTCGTAAAAAGGGTCAACTGACCATCCACTTGCTAGGTCACAGTCACACAGGACCAGAACTCTTCCAATGTCAAAAATGTGGGTCCAACTTCAAAACAAAGGGGAACTTGAAGGCTCACTTAATAACGCACAGCAAAGTAAGTGGATTCATGTGTGTAATTTGCAACTACGCTGCAACGTCTCAAGCGAATTTGGATCGACATCTTTTGTCACATACAAACGAAAAGCCCTTCGAGTGCACGGTGTGTCAGAAGCGATTTGGCAGGGAGGATATCTGTAAAAGACACGCTGCAGCGCATGGGACAGAGCGACAATTCCATTGCACATTTTGCGATTTCGCTGCCAACAGGCGCCATGGATCGCCATGTTTTGATTCATTTGAAAGAGAAGCCTTTCCACTGCGATAATTGCACAGGCGCCTTCAGAACAAAGCATGAATTGCAGCGTCATCAGCGGAGGAATCAACAATGTCATTGCCAAAATTAGTGCGATTTCTGTTTTAACCTTGTAAAAATCATCCGCACAGTTACCTAGAAAAAAAACAATATGAATCTCTTGTTTTTAATTACTTGTCCCTTGTCCTGAACTATGCTTTGAATATGCCGAAGGAAATATGCTTAGTTGATTCCATGTAATAGGAGCTAAAAAAGAGCTAAAGAAAAAGGTAGTAAAATAAAGGAGCTAAAATAGTTAAAATACTTAATTATGAATACTAATCTTCATAAAATGCCAATTTTATTTAACGCTTAATTTAATTTTAATTGTAATTAAGATTATTCAATTAGGATTTGTCCAACCAATTAATTATAGTAGAGGCTATGGGGCCCTGTTGGCGTCACATTTTGGTTCCTGTAATGTTATCCTTATGGGAGAGCCGAAAATGGGAAGGGTCCCCTCTTCTCATCCAAAAAATTTTCAACTTTGGGTCCTAAAAATATCCAAACCGCACCTAACTGGCCTACTCAACCCAACCAAACCCAACCTATGTGACTATCCAGGACGCAATTTCTGATTTCATAATTAACTTTAATTAACTCTAATTAAACCTCCCCGTAATGGACCATATGACATATGCCCGATCCTATGTATCGTACATGACAACGCTGATCAGTTAACAATCGATGACCTGTATGATCAGTGAACTCTATGACCAGTGACCTCTACTTCCGGTGACCACTGGTCGCCATCTTGATTTTTTGATATATGTAAACTATATGTGGAACATGTACATTAATTAGTATTATCACGTGATGGGCATGTCTTCATATTGCCATGGTAACGGGGCGACGGGCAGGCAGGCAGGCAGGCAAGGACCCCTCCCCTCCCCAACGGACAGAGACAGTCTAAACAGTCTCAAACGTATTGAACACGTGCACTAGCATTTCTTGGAAAAGTTATTCTGAGAAAAGGGTAACTTCCTAGAAGACGCCATCGCTAAAAAACGTTTCCACAAATTATTTAAGGAATTTCGAACAAAGGGACACGAAGCTATAAAATCCTTGGTAATTTGTCTGTGAAGCAATCAGTCTTGTTTTACAAATATCCCACTTCAAAATACTTTTCAGTTAAAGTAAACTCTATCGCTGCAAACATGGATCAAGTCGCTGCTCAAGCAATTGTCGCAGACGTTGAAGCCATCGAACGCTCTGATGGAGAATTAGCCCAATTCGACAATAAGAAGCTTAGATGCTGGTGGAAGCAAATGGACCAAGAAGGAACGAAAAACGTCTTCATCAAAAAGAATGGATTCTTTACTACAATTGGAATGACCGATATTCCAGAACTCGTGGGGAAACTGGTCAACTTCTACATGTCCACTGGTGGATTCGCTGCTAACTTGCCCCATTTCGAAAAAATCACTCACAATTCTAGACGTAAATACATGATGTCTCTGAAATCCAAAGCAGTTTACGATGAGACGTTATCGAAGCCATATTTGAAGTACATTCAAGATACATCCCAAGAAGAACGCCGTATAATTAAGAAAAGTTCTCTGGAAAGCGGATTTTTCTATGACCCACTTCCACCAGGCCTTGGCATCAAAAAGGAGCGTAAGATGTTAACTGAGTTTGAAATTCTTCATGCTGCATTGCTCGAAATCCCTCATGGACCTCCAAAGAAGAAGACAAAGTTTCAAGAACGTTTAGTTATTGCAGAACTTAGTAAAATCCTAAAGTATAAATAAACATTTTAAAGTATGTAATGCAATGTCTTGTGTATAAATCATTCAGTCGTAGTATTAACCTTGACAAAGATGGGTGACTTTTATGTGACGCTGCAAAGCCATTCATCGTCAAATCATTATCCAGAAAACAAAATTACAAGTTTTCGTAATCATTTTCCTGAGCCCATTCGTCTTGATAGTGATAAGTACGAAGTTGCGTTACTCGAGTGTACTTATGTTCATCAAGATTATATTATTCAAAACGATGGATGGGCCCGTCGAGTTTTAATTTATAGTAAGGGAGTGGCGATTCTTCACGAAAGCCATATAAAATCAAGCGAAGTGCAAAGTGAGCAGCATCTTGTAGAGATGCTGTCAGATAGTCTCGTGACCATTGAGATTCATAACATGTATGCTGTTATGTTGTCAAGAAGCCGCCGGATTCTTATATACAATTTAGTGCTGAAATCACTAGAATACTCGGATTCGACGAAGGCAAGCAGGAATTTACATACGAAGTATATGGAAAAAGTGGACACACTCAATTATTTCTCTACTGCAACATCATTGAAAATCAACGTGTGGGAGGTGAACTAGTACCATTGCTGAGAAAAATTGCAAACTCTGGGCCTCATAACCAAGTCGTCACACGATCATTCAATCATTTACAATACATGGACGTTGGATTCACGGATATCGACCACATTTGGATGTCCTTAATGACGGAATCAGGAGATCCTCCGGCATTTTCAGTGGGAACATTTTCTGCAACTCTTCACTTTAGACGGAAACGTTATTGAGTTATATAAATTTACGACAATAAATCGTCATTCATTGTTTGGAAGTTCAGCAGTCAACATGTATACTTGTAAGCTTAATCCCGAGGACTTTTTCAACCTCTATTGCCCCCAGCGGGACGGAGCCGTTGGAGCATACGGCGCCATTAATTACAAAGCAAATCAATTTCGTCAAAGGGGTCACGGCATTGGTGGTATTTCTGGTGGTATTTCTATTATCTATTCTTAGAAAAGTGCTACCTTTTCTCACAAAGCATGTCGTCCCTTACGCTAAGACGGCCCTCAAAAACGTTGCTGTCGACCCGTTGGATGGAAATAGAAGCTTGAAGGAGTCATTGACCGAGAATGGAAAAGCTGCTCTAAAAGGAGTGGGGCAAAGCGTTATGGGTCAGTCTGGATCTGGTATTTGAAGGAAGAGGAAGTATTCTCCTATCAAGGATTCTCATCACTACAGTACAGTCCCAAAGAAGAAGCGAAAACCAAAAGATATATTTTCGCAATAATGGCTTCCAAGAACTTTACTCAGCAGGAGGTTATCCGTAGTGAGACTGATTTATTCTCTGAACCCGAGATGGATATCAGTCTGCAAAGTAAGGGAATGTTCGAGTATCATCCCCTTTCTAGTTTAAGTGAGCACGGAGGACCCATTTCTTTTCAAGTAAAAGGAAATGATGTACATTACGTTGATTTGAGCGAATCGCTTCTCTACATTCGCTGCAAAATTGCTGATTCGACCGGAGCAAGTCTCCCTGCACGTGATGCACAAAAAGTGGCCCCTGTAAATAACTTCCTTCATTCATTATTTCAACAGTGTACAGTATTCCTAAATGAGACGCAGATTACGCCAACGACAAGTTTATACCTATACCGCGCCTATATTGAAACCGTCCTGGCGTTCGGGGGAGATTATAAGGACTCTCAAGCAATCACGGCATTATATGTCAAGGATCAAGACAGCGGAAGCATTGATGATAGCTCTCATGAAACTCGCCAGTTGATTGCAAGAAAGGAATTGGATTTAATCGGAAGACCATTTGTGGATGTCTTTGCCCAGACTCGATACTTGATTCCGGGGATTGATATTCGCGTCACATTCAACTGATCCTCTGATGACTTTTTGATTCATTCAGAAATTTTTGATCAACAGTCAAGATTTAAAGTTACTCTGACTGAAGCAAAATTACTCGTCAAGCAAACACTGCTGCCTTCAATTCTCAATTGTCAACTAAGCGTATGGTCTAAAGGACATCCCTGCTGCTATCCAATGCGTCGTATTGAACTAAAGACTTACAGTCTCCCCCTTGGCACTGTCTCCAATGTAAACGAAAACCTCATGAATGGACTTCTACCCGACCATTATATTATCATATGTCTTGTGGACAGTGAGAAGATGAACGGAACCGTTTCAAGTAACCCATTTGACTTTAAAATTCCTGAATTGAGACAAATCTCAATCACTGCAAATGGAGAGCAGCTATATCATCAAGCGTATCAATACAACACTGGAAATGATGTCCGAGTTTCAGAAGCCTATTTTAACATGTTCAGTGGACTTGGATTAACAGCAAGTAATGACGGTCCCTCCATAAGCCTCTCTGAATTTACACAAGGAAAGGCGTTCTTTATATTCAACTTACGCAATATGCTCGAGGGCTACTGTCCTCCTCGCCATGGCAACATTAAAATCGTAGTGCAGTTTGAAAAATCAACCACTCGTGCTCTGAACGTCATCTGTCACGCAGACTATCAATCAACGCTCTACATTGACAGCAATAAGAACGTGTACTTCAAGGACTATTCAAGAACCTAAATGGATACCATAACCTTATTCAAGTTTCTGGCAAACATGACCGAGGGTCGCCGAGTCTACATCGATGTCATGCCGTGCGATCAATTGGAGAACTTGAAGATTCACAAATTTCCGGCATATCTAATAATAAACAATCAAGCTTCTGGAGAACCCGGGGAACATTGGATTGCTGTTCACATTCAAAGGAAGTCTGGACCAATATCTTTCTTCTGCTCCTATGGACTCGGAGTGGACTTTTATCCACATTATTTAAAAGATTTTGTTTTAAAGTTTAAATGCCCAATTATTCAAAAACATCAAGACGCTTCAAAGTGTAGGATCAGACGTATGTGCGCAGTACGCCCTTTATTTTCTTTATAATAAAATGAAGGGCTGTTGTATCATGTCAACTTACTGTCACTTTTCTCCCAATACAAAATTAAATGATAAAAAAGTACGCAAATTTGTTAGTTTTAAAAATCATTTATTACGTGGTAATTGTAAATATAAAATGCCAATAATAAATCAATGTTGTAAAAACTTTTAAATTTTCTTTAGATTCCATTCTTCCCAAATTATTTCAGCTCGTGGACGTTTCCGCTGAGTTGTTCTCGGTCTTGACGTTGGCGTCTGCATTGGTTCTTTAAAGAGATAACGGTGACATCTCGGTACTTTTTCCAAGTCCAATCCTTTTAGTTTCATAAATCCAATCATAGATGGGAACATTGTAGCTGAGACTTTACGCCTTCCGTCGGCAAATTTCCGAATTCCATCTTCAAAGTCAGATCTTGACAGGGTATCATCATTGATCCTCACTTCAGAGCCGTTTAGAGTAACTTCATTCTTGAGAAAAAATTGTAGATTATCCTGAGCAGGCTTCGTAAACTTGTCCATATCAAATGTTTCTACTTTTGGCGATAGAGTTGGAATAGGCTGAAGTGCTTCATCCACTGTTTTAACGAGAAGCGGTTTGTTATTAGCTTGCTCCTGCTGATCGGCAATGCGGCGTAATACGTCTTGAATTAATAGGTTTTTCTGGTCATCCGGAAGCGTGCTGTTGAAAGTAGGGTTTGCATTACCGGTTACGTTTCAACATTACCGGTAATGATAAATTACCGGTAATTCCGGTTTATCATTACCGGTAATCCGATAACGGTAGGAATTGTATTGTGACGTATTGAGTACTCTGCACAGTGCATCTTTTTTAATTTAAAAAAAAATATAGAAATAAATGAACAAATGTTTAGCTTTGAGAATGTAATAAAGTTTTCATAGATTTTTGCAAAACAAAATATTGGGGCACGGTTTAGTATACCGCCATCTCGAAATTGGGCTTGAATACATTTAATCGACTCAGTTTTTTGCGCTGATCACGAATATGATATTGATTTGAATTTCCTAACTTCCGTTTAAATCTTATAAGGTTTCAAATTTTTAAAGAGTATGAAAATACACAGTTCAAGTAAAAACTACAATGCATATGTGCAACCAGTGTTCTGAATTGTTTGCATCACTTTGCTTCAGCTTACTCCGGCGCTCCACTCACTCGTCTCGCTCCACGCTACGCTCGCTCGCTGCGCGCGGCACTCGCTCGTTCGTTGCGCCCATGCATTTATAAACCCCAAGCTACATTGGCACATTAACAATAAATACTTAGACAATTCAGCAATTTACGCCGCCACAGACGATTACGACTTTAGGGTACAACACAAGTTACTATGCAGGAGCGCCATACAACTATTTCGTCGGTGCGGCAAGCGTGACGGCTAACGACGGTACAATATACGTCATTGGTGGTGTAATGGAGAGCAGCGAGTCATCGTCATTATCATTAGTACCCAACTTCTTGAGTACGTTCAAATCTGCTACGGGAAAACTGACAAAAATTGACATCAGTGGGTTTACCATACTTATTACATACTGCTATGCTGTATACGTGCCTACGTTGTACGACAACCGCATTCACATTATTGGCGGAAGGGAGTGGCGAAAACCTTGAAATTTCCACCAACATCTCCTACATCAAGCTCAATGATTTGTCTTTGGTTGACACTGGTGTTTTAATTGTAGAGCTACTACTTTCTGGCGTGTTGAATGGCGTTGGAGAAGTAATTGGTGGCATTCTTGGCTTTTTGGGTTAGTGCTTGAAATGCGAATGTATTGTACATATTCAGTACGATATATTTGTTACTATTTGGTGCTATAAAATAAATTCATGTACTGTTGCACACGCTTTTATTCATTTTGACCAAATTTTTCCAAATTTTCTGGACTGCGTCTAAAGTAGCTCACGAGATTCTGGCAGTTAGCCTGTTTTTGCCGGTTTTTGGTGCTTTTTTGCCTGTTTTTGTAGCTGTACTTTTCCCTATCTGCTGTGTTTGCATAACAGATGCACATAAGCTCCCTCCTTCCACACAAACCTTACTTCTCATCGAGATTCAAAAGATGGACTTTTTAAATACAAAAAATACTTTTTTAAAAAAAAATCAAATAATGGAGAAGAGGAGTGATGCACAAATTAATAAAGACTATCCAAGAAAGCCCGTTCTACAACAGGAGGGCCCACACATTGATAATAAAATCCTCTTGTCATAGGACTGGTTAGTATTACTACATATAAATTGCATTGCGGTGTGTTGGAGGTGAGTCGCCAGACATCTACCTTACCAAGTATTTTTCCTATAGTTTACAACCAGAGCCCCTATGGCGTAAGGTTGATAAATGTTGCTATAACTCGAACATCCGGGGTTCAAGTCAAACCACCATCTTCATTTTATTTTATACTTTTTTTAACAATATACTTTCTGTAATTGCTGATACCCATCTAAAATTAAATTTTAAAGTAAAAGTACCATATTCTTACTCAAATTAGTGATTAACAATTAAAAAAAATGACTTAATTTAATAAGAAATTTTTATTTTGAAAATCAAGGGTTAAAGATAAATGGTTTAAAGTACAGTGAAGCTGTGAAGTTTGACACCCCAAATAGCTTAAAACAATTCCTAATTAGTTAATTTTTAACTGTTAACAATAATTAACTATATTGGAAATGTTGTTTTACGTGTAAATAAGTGTTCGAACATACGTTGAACCTGTCTACAAACTCTAAAGATCTTAATAACAATTGTTAATTAGCTAAATGCGATTAACATTTAACAACGCCTAATTTTAGATATTGAGTTTTTTATGTTACAATGTTTTTAAGTACGCTGAAGTTAATTATGACCTCTAAAGAGCGTTGAAACAATTCCCCATTTGTTAATTGTGCTTAATAAATAACAAAGAACTTTTACAAGTTGTATTTTAAACTTAAGTAACTGGGTTTAGGTTTAGGATATACTTATTTATTAAATTTAAAATAAATATTACATTTCGAAAAAAGTGAAACTTTTACAAGACCGGAATGGCCATTTTGAAATATGCGAGATTGTGGAAACTCAGGTGTGATCCGCTCTTTAACTTCTTTATTCGCTCAAAGTTATTAATAAGTACCGTTTAAGCTATTGTATGAAAACTCTCTGTCTGTGTGCTTTCCCGTCTGTTTGCCTATTGGAACCATCTCTCGAACGCCTTAACTTTTTGCAAATATGTTTGCGGGATAATTTGATGTCAAGTTCGAAAACAGGTCATGGGAGTCTCTCCCTTCCCACTCATTTAGATACCGAAAGTGACCCCCGAAATTTTTCTTTCGGGGTTTTGCAAATTTTGCAAAAAAAAAAAATGGAAAGCTTTTATGGTACCAACGACCTATGTGACCCTTTCCTCGCGGTGCGATAAGAGAAAATTCCGTGCTTTTGGATCTTTATTTGTAAGTTTATTTGCACTAGTTTAATACGCTACTTACTTTACGTGCGTTTGCAACGGTTTCCTTATAAATCAAAAGCTAAAGTTAATTGAAAAATGTTAAGAAATTATTTAGTTTCTTGTATTTTGGATTTATGTAAATAGTTTTAGAATAACTCTGAGGGCGATCTTTGCACATAAAGAAGCAATGTCTTTGTATAAAAGATTAATTGTATTTTTTTCTCAGTCAAGGCTTATTTAATCGTCCTTTCTGTCCGTCAGAGAAAGGATATCAGACAAAATAATGACATATTATCATAAAAAATGCCACGCTTGAAATAATGCCTGAGTTTGTAGATCGGTTGGGTGGGCCCACCTTTTGGGGTCAAATTTTATTTGCCTATGAGAACAAGTGTCCCCTTTCCCACGAAATTAACACCCTGACAACATTTTATTGTCATTTGTTTTAAGAAAAGCACACTGTGCATAATTTGAAAACGGCTGTTCGCATATTGAATATTTTTTCTAACTTTATGCACAAATAAGAAAACATGGAACTATAGAAACTTACAAGTAGTAGGCAAGGGGTGCAAAATTCAGAATTGTCTGAAACTTGGCCCAAATGTTACTTATGATAAAG